>PVKC010029669.1:0-15113 GCA_004027635.1 Crocidura indochinensis
TGTCCATAATAGGCCCCTGCTTCCGGCGTCGTCCTCTCGCGGGACCGCCCCTCTCTAGGCCCCGCCCATGCCTATATAGGCGCCTGCTTCCGGCGTCGTTCTTCCGCGAGACCGCCCCGCCCTAGGCCCCGCCCCTATGTATAATTGGCCCCTGCCCCAACCTTAGGCCACGCCCCTGTCCATAATAGGCGCCTGCTTCCGGCGTCGTCCTTCCGCGAGACCGCCCCGCCGTAGGCCACGCCCCTGCCCTGCAGCTAGACCACGCCCCTCGTAGACCACGCCCCCCGCGCCGCTGGGACTCTCGACTCGGCCCACCGGGCCTGGGAGCCCGCCATGGAGCCGGCAGCGCGGAGGAGGCCACATGCGGCGGCGGCGGGCGGCCCGGGCGTCTCCTTCCTACAGGCCAGGTGCGCGCAACCGGCATCACGGGGAAGAAAGGCTATTCCAGCATGAGAGAGAGGAACAGAGCATGGTTTTTGGGGGTGCATGCGTGGCTGACAGGCTTGTGGGGCTGAATGCAGATTTTGCTGGCTGCAAGGTTCTTGGGGCAGTGAATGCAAACTTGCAGATGGACACTCTGGTCTGGCCCTCACTGGCCTCTCCCTCCTAGCTGTGGCTGGCAGGCTTGTGGGGGCTGAATGCAGATTTTGCTGGCTGCAAAGTTCATGTGCAGTGAATGCAAACTTGCAGATGGGCACTCTGGCCCACACTGGCCTCTCCCTCCTAGCTGTTGCCCTACATAAGTGTGGTTTGTCTGGAGATGGTTCCTGAGCAGATGTTCGGCACACAGGAGGTCCAGTCACCACGTCATCTATGTGATTGATGCATCTCAGACTCACTGTCTGGGGACTGAGATAGCTCAGTGGCTAGACCACTCCCTCTACCCCACCCCAGGCCTTGCATCTTGAGTTTGCCCCTAAGCACTGGCCTTGGCTGGTGTGACCTAAAAATCTAAACAAAATCCAGTGCATAGCACTTGTGCTATAGGACAGCCCTTACCTTGCATGCTGCCTACCGGGGTTCGAGCCTCAGCATCCCATAGGGTCCCCAGAGCAATATCCAGGGCCTGGACACAGAGCTCTGGTATATGTGTTTATACTCTAAGGAGTGAGTGATGTTTCTCTGAGTATCAGCAGGGTGAGCACTGAGACTAGCCTCTCTTTATTTCTGCATTATGCTCCTTATTAATGGGGACACCCAAGGGGCTGCCATTGGGGCTGACTCTCCTAGAGGTCTCTGCCTCACCCCAGTGGATGCCTGCAGGCCCCTCTCAGAGTCATCACTGCCACAGCTATAGGCATAATGCACCTGGTAGCACCCTAAAAAAGGATGCTCAACTTTTCTCTGCCTTACTCACACTCCTTTCAGAACCAGTTTTTAACGTCCACTGCAACTCTTTCCAGCACTCCTTACTAACCAAAGAAAGAAAATGCAGGGCTGGAGAGATGATTCTACAGATTAAGCACATACGTTGCACGCAGGAGGTCTGGGTGTAGTGTCCAGCATCTTCTGGTTTCCTGAGCACCACTAGGGGTGGGTGTGTGTTGAATGGTAGGTTGTGTGTTCCACAAACCCTAGAGGAGAAGAGGGAATCCCATGGCCCCTGTCCGAGTAGGACAAGAGACGCTGGTCCAGTAGCAATTCCCTGTCATAAATAATCCACACAGTTGGGAAGGTTTAGCAGGCAAGAAACATTACAAGCTGTTCAACAAGTCACTTCCTCCACCATGTGGAACCATGAGCCTAGATGGCAGCTTCTGGCTCAGGCCTCCTGAGTAGCTTTTATTGGGATAAACAAAGCCCACCCCAAAGGGGAAAAGAAAAGCCAGATGAGGAAGCACTGGGGAAACAAAACCAGATAAAACCAATTGAGATTCATAGGAGAACTAATTCAAAGGCCTCTATCTACGGGTGTGAACCCCTGAGTAACCCTAGAGACGATTTAAAAATGCCCTGATCCTCTGTTCTACCTCCTAACCAGAGGGCAGCTTATAGCTATTTCTACCAGAGTTAAATTTCTAAATAATAGTTACCATAAGTACTATGTAATTATATGTAGGCCAGGCCCTGCTCTGAACTTTTGGTCATCTTAGTTCAGCTCCAGGTCTTCAAGTAGCAGCTATTATCCCCAGTTTTACAGATGAAACTGTTGAGGTTAAATATCCCTCAAGACCTGGTAAGTAAGTGACAGGGCTGGAAAATGAACCCAGGTGGTCATTTTTAATTGTTTTGTTTTGCTTTGGGGTCATACCCAGTGGTGCTCTGTGCTCTTACTCGTTGCTCTGTGTTCAGGGATCATTCCTAGGTGGGTTCAGGGGACCATAATTGGTGTCAGGAATTGAGCCTAAGTCAGTGGCATGCAATACAAGCGTAATAACCTGCTGTACTGTCTCATTTGCTTCCAAATCCAGAAGAGAGAGAGACAGAGACAGACTGACTGACTGACTGACTGACTGACTGACTGACTGACTGACTGACTGACTGACTGACTTAAGAGCTTATTTCTGGGGGCCGGGCGGTGGTACTGGAGATAAGGTGCCTGCGCTAACCTAGGACGGACCGAGGTTCGATCCCCCGGTTCCCCATATGGTCCCCCGTGCCTGCCAGGAGCAACTTCTGAGCGAATAGCCAGGAGTAACCCCTGAGCGTCACCGGGTGTGGCCCAAAAAAACAAAAAACAAAAAAAAAAAGAGCTTATTTCTGACTGCACTCAAGAATTATTCCTGGTAGTGCATGGGGGACCCTATGGAATGCTGGGAATTAAACCCTGGTTGGCCACATGCAAGGCAAATGGCCTCCACACTGTATAATTTCTCTGTTCCCCCACCCCAGGGCACACGTTGTCATGTGTCTTTGGCTCAGCTTCAGGACACATTCTCAACATCAGTGAGTCTTGGTAGCTGTCTTAGGTCTCACTGATTTGGTGAGAGGTGTTAGAAGCCTCACTTTGACCTCTGTGATGGGTTGAACCCCAGGTACTGACACCGTTTGCCCCTTGGTAGCCTGGGTTGCACAGTCACAGAGGGCTCTGGCAGGGCTAGCTCCAGACCCAGGCCCACCTTGTGGCCCAGCTGCTGCTGACAGAAGGTTCGGAGAAGCAGCTCCCAAAAGTCTGATCATTCAGGCCTAGAAATGGACAAGGCTGGGACCAGAGTACAGTGGGTGCTCAGACCTGGGTTTGATCTACAGCATCCCATAAGATCCTCCCAAGCACCTCCAGAAATGATCCTTGAGTTTAGAGCCAGGAGTAAGGCCTGAGCACTGCCGAGTGTGACCCCAAATCCAAATAAACCTTAAATATTGAAGAGGGGTCAGAGAGATAGCATAGAAGTAGGGCGTTTGCCTTGCATGCAGAAGGAAGTGGTTCGAATCCCAGCATCCCATATGGTCCCCACGCCTCCCAGGAGTGATTTCTGAGCACAGAGCCAGGTGAAACCCCTGAGTGCTGCCTGGTATAACCCAAAAGCAAAAAACAACAACAAAAAAATATTGATGAGGCCATTTCAGATGAGTCACTGATGTCCCTGGCTCAGTTTCCCTCCGAGAAGGGGACTAATAGCCCCTCCCTAGGGATTTCCTCATGAATTAGGAAAATGAAGTGAGGCCCTAAGTAAAGACTGGAGAAGTGCTGTGTCAGTGAGTGTTTCCAGCTGTCTTTATCTCCTTTTGTATTCTTGTTGGATTTCCTTTCCGATAAGAAGTGGTGGTAAGAAGTTCCAGTGGCTATTAGATTTAGTTTTTGGTTTTGTTGGTGGCTCCCAGCAGTGCTAAGGGTACCTTGGTGCCACTCATGGCCATATTCAGCAGAGCAGGCTGAAAGTTTCACGGTTCAAGAGTGTGATGTCTCGGGGACCTGCCCTGGCATTCCTGGTCATGCTTTGGTTTCTCCCCACCCTCTGAGAACATTCTGGGCCATTTCCTTCCTAAGAGCATGGCTGCCGGACTCCAGCCATAGACTCAGGACTACAAAGAGTCCTGTACAGCCCTTTCCTAGCACTTGATTGCCTGTTCTTTCCGGGAGAGTCTGACATGCTCTGATCCTTTCCAGGCATGGTCCCCCGAGTACTGAAGAGACTACTGGCACCGCACCCTTCCATTTGGACCTCTGGTTCTACTTCACTGTGCAGAACTGGGTTCTGGACTTCGGCCGCCCCATTGCCATGGTGAGTGAACACCACAGACAGGGCCCCAGCCAGCAGCAACCTGAAGCCAGCTCTGAAACCTCAACCAAGCCCCTGTCCCCAGCACCCAGCAGTAAGGCCAAACTTGGATGACTTTCTGGGCTTTAGCTTCGACTGGCCAGTGAGGCAGCTGCCACCACTGGGCACCTAAAGACCTGAGAACTCACACTACCCAGCTCTTCCACAGGAACTGGGTACCCAGCTTTCACTGGGTGCTCTGCCCCCAAATGGCCCTGGCCAGGTTTAGTTAAGCTGGACAAGATGGGGGGAAGAAAACAGCATCATGGTGAATTCCTCACCATCTTGGGTCAGTGAGACTTTTCTGAAGGGAAGAATATAAGCATAATGTGTATGTTCTGAACCCAAGAAGAAATCCTCTTTTCTCCCAGCGGCACTTTTTTTTTTTTGGTTTTTGGGCCACACCCAGTGATGCTCAGGGGTTACTCCTGGCTATGTGCTTAGAAGTCGCTCCTGGCTTGGGGGACCATATGGGGAACTGGGGGATCGAACCGCTGCCCGTCCTAGGCTAGCACAGGCAAGACAGACACCTTACCTCCAGCGCCACCACCCAGCCACCCCAGCGGCACTTTATACAGTATTATCTAATAGTCATTTCTGCTATCTGGGACATTGATACTGGGGAGCACCAGAGCCCTTCCCTTAGGATAACTGGATATATTCATGCATGCACACATAGATACATGCATAGAAGAAATGAATTCTGGAAGAGCATCAAAGCTCTTTGTAATGGAGATAGACAAGGGCCTGAGCCATAGTAAAACACGTAAAGTACTTTTCTTGCATGCACCCAACCTGCATTTAATTCTTTTTCTTTTTTGGGGGGGTCACACCCAGCAGTGCTCAGGGGTTACTCCTGGCTCCATGCTCAGAAATTGCTCCTGGCAGGCACGGGGGACCATATGGGGCACCGGGATTCAAACCGATGACCTTTTACATGAAAGGCAAACGCCCTACCTCCATGCTATCTCCCGGGCCCCTGGATTTAATTCTTAACACCCATTTGGTTCCCCTGAACCTTACAGGAGTGATCCCTGAGTGCAAAACCAGGTGTGAGTTCAGCCAGGTGTGAATTGCCAGGTATGGCCCAGAAACAACCAAAAAGAAAACCAAAACAAAAAGATCTAGAATATGAATATGAATCTAGAATATGAATATATACAAACGTACATCCACCTGTCTGAAAATGGTTCTCTGTTCCCTCCCCAGTTGGTGTTTCCTCTGGAGTGGTTTCCGCTCAACAAGCCCAGTGTGGGGGACTACTTCCACATGGCCTACAACATCATCACCCCCTTCCTCCTGCTCAAGGTACTGGGGATGTGGGCCGAGTGGGGGACACCCTGGAGCCTTTGGCAGGACAAGAAGATCTCTCCCCTTTAGGGGTCACCTGGGGTAGATGCTGCAGCCCCTTTGCTAGGGGACGAGCAGGAGTCAAGATAGGGTCGTGATAGGGACCCTAAGATCCTTGAGGGGGTTGAGGAGGTAGCGGGAGTGATGAGGACGGACAGCTCTCGCCTGCAGAATAAAGAGGCAAGGGGCCAGCTGGGAACTTAGGAGCCCGAGTTTAACTGCTCCATAAACTCCTTCCCGAAGGTTCTTTGTGCTTGAGCTGGGCCTGCTTCAACCACAGGCCATCAGGCCGGTGGCTCCAAGTTTCCTCGGTGCCCTCTGCCCTTTTGTGGGAAAGGGTTGGGGAATGGCCCCCCTGCAAACGAGGGGGTTTGGGGGTACTGAGGTCACTCCGCTGGGCTCCCACCCCGCAGCTTGTCGAGCGATCCCCACGCACCCTGCCACGCTCCATCGTCTATGTGAGTGTCATCACCTTCATCATGGGCGCCAGCATCCACCTGGTGGGGGACTCAGTCAACCACCGGCTGCTGTTCAGTGGCTACCAGCACCACCTGTCAGTGCGTGAGAACCCCATCATCAGAGACCTCCGGCCAGAGTCGCTGGTGAGCTGCCCTGGTTCCCCCCATCCCTGTGCATCTCCTCCAAGAAGTGGCCCAGGGCAGCCCCAGGGTGGTGGGCCAAGGGCAGGTACGTCACTGCACTGCTAGGGACCCTTTTCCCACTAACACACCCTCCTGCCCCCCAGATCGACTCCTTCGAGCTACTCTACTACTACGATGAGTACCTGGGCCATTGCATGTGGTGAGTGACAGGGCGACCATCTATCTGTCCATCTGTCCACCCCTGGCCCCCAAGCTCAGGGCCCCAAACTCTGCAGCCACCTGGGCCTGCTGCCTGGGACGAGAGCAGCGGTGCAAAGCGCGTCTCGGCCACTGAGTGGTGCTGCGGGCGCCCCTGTCGGCCCTGCAGTGCCCGCGATGACCACTGGGCGGCAGGAGCGAGCGGCTGGCCGAGTGCGGGCGGGGCGAGCGAGCCAGGCTGGTAAACAACCCTTCCCCCATGGTGGCATTGCAGTGTCTGGGCCTGGGGAAGCTTGTACTGTTTGCACTGGGGTCTTGGGGGTTCCTGCAGGCGGAGGGAGACTTCAGCTCGAGTATTGCTGTGCTACCCCCTTCCTTGAACCCCCAAGAGCACCTCCCTCACCCCCAAAACGCTCAGTTGTGGGCTCAGCCACAAAAGGATTTGGGGCCCAGCTAGGGGCAGGCATGGGCTCCACTCCCATCCGCCCCCACATGCTTGTCCAAACTGGGGCCTTTGGGGGAGAGCAACACATGGGGGGATCGGGGCTGGGGAGCAGTGCCCTCCTGAGTTGGGGTTCATCAGGGCCCCCATGCAACCAGGCACTCTTCCAGGGCCTGCCTTAAGGCGATTTAGAAAGTTGATCCCATCCCTGGGAAGGGGTAGGGGTGCAGGGGTGAAGGAAAGAGAAGACAGAAAGATGGAGAGCATCAGAAGGGAGGGAGGGGAGAAGAGGAGGAGACCGGAGGAAAGGGAGAGCTTCTCCTTCTGGCCAGGTGGACAGTGCTCTGGGGGTGTAAGGTGTTTGTGGAAGCGGGGTGACACGCTGTGGGCATGGCCCTGACCATGCGGTTCTCTTGCTCTGTTTTTGTTTGGGGACCTCACCAGCTGTGCTTATATGCTTAGGGGTTACTGTCACTGTAGTGCTCAGGGTTTACTCCTCACTTGGTGCTCAGGTATTACTTCTTACTCGGACTTGAGGATTGCCCCTGCAAGCCCGGCTCATGCTGTCCATCCAGCATCACCCTGCACCCAATTCATGGTCCAGACATAGTTTCCTTAAGCCTGCTGAAACACCCTGCCAGGACCAACAGGGATATCTGGTGTGCAGAGACCCTTGGGGGGTTGGAAGGTGGGAGAAGAGGGAGAGGGAGAGGGAAAAAGCCAGCAAGCAAGCCAAGAAACACAGGAAGTTAGGGCAAGCTCGTGTCCCAGACTAGGCCTGGACTGGCTCACACCAGGGACAGACCCTTTGTGGCTGCCTCTTGGCACTCCTGGTCATGCCCCCTGCTTCCTGTCCAGGTTGAGATCCCACCCACTGATCACATGGAGAACTTAGAGAGCAGCATTTGCAGGCAGGTGGCCTTGTCCAGTCCTCTGGGTCTCACTGTCCACCTGGCCAGAGGAGAGGCTCTCCCTTTCCTCCAGTCTTCTCCTCCTCTCCCCTCTCTTCCGCTGCTCTCCATCTTTCTGTCTTCTCTTCCACCATGGTCCCCCACTCCTTCCCAGGGATGCAATCAACTTTCTAAAACGTGCCTGGTTGCGTGGGGGCCCTGATGAACCCCATCATCATGGTGCTGCAGCCACTGAGCTGTGCTTGGGTCCCACTGCAGGCCTGGGGCAGGGTCAGGTTCCTGAATACTGTCCTCCTTCCTTGCAGGTATATCCCCTTTTTCCTCATCCTCTTCATGTACTTCAGCGGCTGCTTCACTCCCGCTGCAGCACCCCGCTCCGTGCCAGGGGCTGCCCTGCTCCTGGTGGTGCCCAGTGGCCTGTACTACTGGTGAGTGACAGCAGATGGTGTCTCGGTGGGTGCCCTTGGGTGGCCGATGTCAAGGCCCAGGTGTGTGTGACTCACCTTGTACCCCTCCCTCCACACCCCACTGAAAAGGAGGTGCTGCCATCTCCCTCTTCTGAGGTGGTGGGGTGAAAAGGCTCTCAGACGCTGCCTGCCTGATTCTTAGTTCTTAGTTCCTGATGACAGGAAAGTTGGGCCCAGCACCCTGATTTGGAGCCGCCTCCCATCTGGGCTCCCCCTAGTGATGGGAGCGATGTTTTCACCCACTTTGAGCCAGAAGGTTAGGCAGCCTCAGTGCCCTGGGCCCAGTAGGGGTTCCCCCAGACACCCCACCCATGTGTCTGAGCTTAGTGCTGCAGCACTGTTGAGCTGGGCAGCTCAGAGACGGCTGCCATTCCTGCTCCTGAGAGTGGTTAGGGTTGTCACACAATTTGCATGACGTGGCTTGGTGGTCACCTGTGCTCACAGCCTGTGTTCATGATCCTGCCTACCCTCGGGGCGTGTGGTGGCTATCACCAGGCCATGGTGGTACCTGGCAACCACATGACACATTCTTCACAGGATGGGGCACTGAGGGGTGCCCACAGCTGGACAGGGTCAGGGGGTGCCTCTGGGCCCAGCACCAGGGCTCATCTCCCTGCCTGCCTCCTCAGGTACCTGGTCACCGAGGGCCAGATCTTCATCCTCTTCATCTTCACCTTCTTCGCCATGCTGGCCCTCGTCCTGCACCAGAGGCGCAAACGCCTCCTCCTAGACAGCAACGGCCTCTTCCTCTTCGCGTCCTTCAGCCTCGCGCTCCTGCTCGTGGTGCTCTGGGTGGCCTGGCTGTGGGACGACCCCGTGCTCAGGAAGAAGTATCCGGGCGCCATCTACGTCCCGGAGCCCTGGGCTTACTACACCCTCCACGTCAGCAGCCAGCGCTGAGCCCTGCTGCTGGGGTGTGAGAGTGAGTGTGGGGGTGCGAGTGTGTGGGAGTCAGTGTGAGTGTGAGAATGTGTTTATGATGTGTGTACATCTGTAGCAAGCGTGTGTATGGTGGTGGGGGTATGTGGTGACATTTCTATTTCATTTAGATCAGGACGGAACTTTGTTCTCAGCCAAGAACTAGGTTCTCCTTTCTGGCCCCTGTCTCTGTTCAGGTCTGATCTCCTTCTGGGGATCATGGCTGGGAGCCCTCGCCCTCGTGGGGCTCAAGAATGGGGTGTGGTTCTCTGGTTCCCACTGCAGCTGCACTCATCCTGCTTCTGGGTGTGGAGGATCCTGATGGTGGTTCTAGGCTCCCAGCTCACCACTGCCTGGCCTCACTTGGCAGGGTGTCAGACCCCAAATGCTAAGGACATTTGAGCAGTCTAGCTCCCCTTTCTTCTGCTCCCAGGGAAGAGCACCCTTCACTCCTCACTCCCAGAGGGGCCTCTCCTGGCCTCTGCAGAGTTGCAGTTCCCCTGCTGTTCAGCCTGGCCAAGTGGCGCTCTCTAGCAAATCCAGACCAAGGGGGTCCTATTTGAGCAGGATCCCTGTGTCCACCGGGCTTTGGGGCCTCTGTTTTGGGCTTTGTGGTCTCTTCCTTGTCTTTTTTTCTCAGGGAACCCTTGGGCCTGACTTACTCACGGTGGGGTCACCCCAAGCCTTGTCAGCCTGTGTGCTGCCCACATGGACATGGGTGCGAGGTGTGAATAAAAGTGTGTGCCACTCCTGCTGCTCTTCTCTTTGCTTTGAGTGTGAATGGGAGGGGCAGTCCTAGAGGGAACTTTGGGCAGACCTCATTGAACACTGAACCATGTCTGGGCCTCCATACCTTGCTAGATTCCGGGGTACAGCTGGAGGGAAACAAGAAGGTGGCAGAGGAGTGTGGAGGTTCAGGACAGCTCCCCTCGGTCACATGACACACAGATAATGCTTGAAGGTGAATAGGGGGAAGGTTGATGGGATCATTTCCTCCTAGGCAAGTTAGCTCACCCCTGGTGACCTCAAAAGGCTCAGCCTAACTGCACTCCAGAGACTGACCACAGGCTTTATTCCTGGCTCTGTACCCAGTGGCCACATCTGGTTCCGTCCACTCATGGGACTCTGCTGTGCCAGGAATTAAACCCAGGTTGCCTGCGTGCAAGGCAAGTACTTCCCCACTGTACTGTCTGTGGCCTTTCCAAGGTCTGTTTTTTTGTTTTGTTTTGTTTTGGGGTCACATCCAGCAGTGCTCAGGGGTTACTCCTGGCTCCATGCTCAGAAATTACTCCTGGCAGGCACGGGGGACCATATGGGGCACCGGGATTCGAACCAATGACCTTTTTTTTAAAGGAATTAAATGAGAACTGGAGACGAGGTACAGCGGGTGTCTTACCTAGAATGTGGCTGCCACTGGTTCAAGCTCCAGTACCTTGTAGGCTCCCCAAGCACTGTAAGGAGTGATCCCAGAGTATTGGGTGTCTACTTCCACTTCCTGCAAAAAAGAACGAGCCTTGTTGAGACCAGATAAATATCGCAATGGTGCTTGCACACAGCTGGTTCAATTTAATTCAGGGATGGGAGTTAACCCAGGGACAATATGAATCCTGCCAGCAGTGATCCTTGAGCACTTCCAGCACCCTTCCGGCTGAGTGTGGATCGTAGAGTGCCTGCCTTCATGGTGTGTGAGAGAGCGCCTATGTGGCCCCACAAAGAAAGATCCAGACTTTATAAGGAGTCTGATGGATATTTTAGGAACAGGTGGTAGGACCTGATGTCCTTACAGCTTGGTGGGAATGTTTGATTAACATTTTTTTTTTTTTTTTGGTTTTTGGGTCACACCCGGCAGTGCTCAGGGGTTACTCCTGGCTCCATGCTCAGAAATTGCTCCTGGCAGGCACGGGGGACCATATGGGGCACCGGGATTCGAACCGATGACCTTTTGCATGAAAGGCAAACGCCTTACCTCCATGCTGTCTCCCGGGCCCATGATTAACATTTTCTTAAAAGGAAGCAGATTGCAGGATTGTGAAGATTTAGACAGAAGCTTCACAGCAAAAGGATCATCCAGCAATGGAGTTAGAAACTTGGGGCTATGCCTCTCAGGAGACCACAGTCGGCTCAATGTGGGAGAGAGTGAGGAGGGCTCCTCAGCAAGGTGTGGGAACTGGAAGGTGTTCACAGCTTGGGGCCCTGGCCCCCCCCACTCATGCGTATCATGCACATAGCACATAAATGCATATACGTACATACCCATACAAGTGGAGCCGTGCCTGCCCATCTTCCCCAGAAGTCCCTTCCCATACCGGTGAGTGCCTAGTGGAAGTTTGGCTGGATATTCCAGCCTTCTACTGACGGACCTTCAACTCTGCACCGACCCCTCACTTCCTCACTCTCCTCTGGCATCCTAGAAAGCCTCCCATTTCTCTCACCCAGTTTTCCCCTGAGATTTTCTGCTTCTAGCCATAGGTGTGAGCTAGCAACAGCAGGAGACACAATTTGGGGAAATAGCTTTCCCTTACCACCCGAGGCCAGAGAATAGGAGACACCCTCCCCACACACACACACCCTGGCCTATCCGGGGCTCTGTGCAAACCCCCAAGCAACTGCTCTGCCCCCGGCCTGCCTGGGCTGGGGAGCCCTTGTGTAGCCTGCACAACTCGGGGGAACCTGTCTAGGATCCCAGCACAGGTACCTGGTGCAGCCTCTCGGAACCACCCGCCAGACTCACTTCCCAGATCAGGCAGCCGAAAACCTGGAAGAAATGCAGCCTTTATGTCCTGTGTTTTAAAGACCCATACTGGTGGTTTGAATGAGGAGGAAGTAGGGATCCTCCCTCTGAGCCCCCATCCAACTCCACAATCCACAAGGAGAGGAACAAGGAGAGGGCCTTAGAGTGGGAAACTGAGGCACAGCTGGTGCTACGAGGCCACTCAGCAGATGAGCATAAGGGAGAGAGCATAAGCTGCTCTCCACAACCCAAGTGAAGCTTGGGGAACACATAGAGGGGGGCCACTGTGGTGCAGGGGTACCTTGTCTGCAGGCATGTGTGTCAGGGCCTAGAATAGCTGGAAGCAACGCTCCAGGTCCCATGATGCTCTGAGCCCCTGGGGTCCAAGGTGTCTTATCTCCTTTGCTCCAGAGGGCCTCCTACTGGGGACCAAGTCTGGGGGAAGGGCTTGCAGCCACCTCAATTTCTCACCACTAGACCTGCATCCGAGCAGCAGCTGGCACCAAGATTGGAATCTGACCCCTGGCACTGGACCGGTCACCATGACAGCAGCGGGTTTATTGCAGGGCTGGGCGTTGCAAGGGGGGAGGGCTCACCCCACTGGACTCCGGACTTGAAACTGGGCGGAAGGGACACCCAGACAGTGTCTGGAGGCGGTGGAGATGGTGAGTGAGGGTCCATGTAGCCTGGGGAGGGCAGGGCCGAGCCCCTCCTCTGACTCTCTCTCTCCCCCTCTCTCTGCTGCAGGCCAAGTTTCTTTCCCAGGACCAAATTAATGGTAGGTTGGGGTTGCTCGTTAACGAGCAAATGGCATTGAAATATGGGATTGATTAGGCAATATGCTGTGCTCATTTGGGGAGGGTGGGTGGGAAAGAATAGGGCACAGGGACCACCTACTGTCTGCAAGCAAGGCCTGATGGGAGGGTGTGAGGAAAGGATAAGAGGTGGGGGTCTACAGTTGTTGTTTTTGTTTGTTTGGGGGCTACATCCTGCTCAGGGGTTACTACTGGCTTTGTGATTAGAAATCGCTTCTGGCAGGCTCGGGGGACCATATGGGATGCCGCATGCAAGGCAAACGCCCTACCGCTGTGCTAAATCTCCAGCCCCCACAATTGTTTATGGGCCAGGGGGAGCATCAGGAAAGACTGTCCCTGTCTGGGAAGGAGGAGCCCCATGCCACCTTCTGGGCTTCAGTTTTGTATCTGCAGGGACCAGGCAGCCTCGGTGTTCTCTCAGGCAGTGTTGTGCCCACAGCCCTTTTGGTGTAGGAGCCCATGGCATCCCCCTCCCAGCCCTCGCTGCTTCTGAGAGTGGTTTCAGTCCCTCTCAGGCCTCCTCCTGGCTCACAGATCAAGAGGAGAGAGTTGGGGGCCCAGCACAGCTCAGTACACAGACCCTGGAGGGAATCTCAGGCAACCTGAGCAGGGGTTCCAAGAGTCTGAGCCAGAGCTGGGCCCAGGAGCATGAGTGGCAGTGGGTGTCAGACTGTAGCAGGCCCGCCACTTCTTCTTCCCCCAGAGTCCCAGGTCTTCCCCACTTAGGCTTGATCTGGGACACATTGAAAAAAGAAAGGAAATTGCTTTTGCATCCATGGGGGCTCTGTTTCCTCCTGATTTGGGGAACAGTGTTAATCCCACTGCAAGCGGCTGGAGGGGAGTTTTGGAGTAGAACTAAGGCCAGATTTTGTCTCTGTCCCCCCTCACTCATTTCCTGCACTGGGTTCTGTCTTTTCCAGAAAATTCTGGAAGGGGCAGAGAGATAGTATAGCAGGCAGGATATTTGCCTTGTGTGCAACCAACCCCGAGTTTGTTCCCCATCACCCCCATATGGTCCCCCGGGGCCCGTCATAAAGGACCCCTGAGTGCAGCGGGAGTAAGCCCTGAGCACTGCTTAAGTGTGGCCAAAATGTTTCTAAAAATATCAGAAGCATATCAGGGCATAAAAAACCACTCATAGCCTCTACACCCACCTTTTATGAGCAGCTCTGAAATCTGAATTTCCGGGAAAAGCTTGGACTAGGAAGTCAGAAGGCCTGAGGGTTGGGACGGGAGGTCAGGGGGTGCCAGTATGTTAGGCCCTTCTTGTCCAGCTGTCTACAGGGCCTCACAGCTGTGGTGTGAGCAGAGGGCTCAGCAGTGAACGCTGCCCTTCATTTTCCTGCTGTGACCACTCAGACTCCCAGCTACTTCCAGTGACTGACCAGGACTGGAGCAGTAAGGCAGGAGAGAGTGGGGGCTCCAAGGCAGCACAAGAGCCACTTGTGATGGCCACCTGAGTCCACCTTGCTCTGCAGTTCCGATTGTTCATGGGAGGAGGGGAAAGTCTAGCCCACCTGGGGTCTTTGGAGAAGGCTCACAGCTGTGCCTCCAGGCTGGGAGTGGGAGGCTGGTGGGTAGGAGAATAGGTAGGTGGGAGAATGAGGAGGAGCGGCCTCAAGGAGAGGAGCCCCTGGAGAGGCCCCTGGCAAATAAGGGACTCACAGCTGCCAGTCAGAATGACACCCACAACTGCCAGTCCCCTTAGCCATGCCTTTCCAGAGACCCCTGGGTTGATGCAGAGACAGCATTTTTTATTTTGCTTTGTTTTGGGGTGACACCCGGTGATGCTCAGGGGTGACTCCGGGCTATGCACTCAGAAATGGCTCCTGGCTTTGGTGACCATATGGGACGTCAGGATGGGGGGGGGGCGCCTGCAGACAGATCAAATGATGACAGATGATGACAGATCAGTGTTATCTCCAGGTCAGAAGGGCCCTGACTCACACCCGTGCTTATTGGACCCAATTGGGGTTCTGGGGTCCCTGGAGAAGGTGCCCCTCTGAGTCTCGCTCTGTGCAGAGTACAAGGAATGCTTCTCACTGTATGACAAGCAGCAGCGTGGCAAGATCCATGCCAACGACCTCCTGCTGGTGATGAGATGTCTGGGCGCCAGCCCCACACCCAGGGAGGCGCAGCGGCACCTGCAGACACATGGCATAGGTGAGGAGGGGCACAGACAAGGGCTGGGGCACGGATGAGGGCAATGGGCTGGGCACAGGCGAGGGGGTGCCCTTCTGAAGGGTGCCTGAATCGGTGCCACTGCTGTGGGTGGTGGAGCCGGTGCAGCTGGGAAGTTTGGAGGTCGGTGGAGTTACAGTTCAGGGTCGCTGTTGCCTTGAGGGTTTCTGCAAATCCTCTTGGCACCAGTGATGCTCTCATGCCCCAGTGAATCCTGGGATCGGGCTCCTCCAACAAGGTGACCACAGAGCTGCAGGGCTTCAGGGATAGGATGAGAAACTTCCCTCTTGTTGAGAGCT
>PVKC010029670.1:0-15045 GCA_004027635.1 Crocidura indochinensis
AATCACATTGAATCTGACCATCAAACATTATTTCTGACCATCTCCCCTTTCAGTCTTCTTATATATGTTGTAATAGTTTAATGTTTTAAAAGTCTAATTTGATCGTCTATATATAAACTTATATATCACTTATATATATTTAATTTTCACTTAACTGTAGTAACATACATGTTTTCTACAATTTTTATGCTTTCTGCTCAGTCTAGATTTTACTTTACTTGTTCCCTTTGGTTCTACTTTCTTCTTTTATTTATCAATGATTTAAAACTTTTAAAAGGAACGGCAAATGGAATTAGCAGACAACAATTTAATAAAAGCCAAATTGTACTGATTGCTATATAATTTTAACCTATGTAAATTATAACATTTCTTCTCAACAGTTCAGTGGTTTGCAGTCTACTATAGTGAGTGGCTCCCTTATAATTCTCCAAGGTTATATGAAGTAACAAAATATGAGATGACTCTGAAACTTAAGTAAGGCAGATATTCAGCAATTACACATTAGTTATAGCCATATTTTCAGTTACCAATCTAAGTTTAGTAATACTTGTGGTGTAATATTTGCTAAATATCTGTAAATAGTTATAAAAATTGAAATAATTTTATGTATACTCAGAAAAATAAAACTATAAGACTTCTATGAATAAACAAAATTTGAATAGAAAATTTTAAAAAAGATCAATGAAACTAAGAGCTGAATTTTCAAAGTTAAAAATAAAAGCAATAGACTTCATGGTAGGTTTATAAAAAATAGAGCAATATAAAAATATTGATAAAAACAGAAACAGAAAAATATTAATAAAAACAGAAACAGAAGTAAAAGAGAAATTACAATAAGAAACAGAAACAAGGGACGAGAGCGATGAGAGGTAGGGCATTCACCCTGCAAGCAGATGACCCAGGATTGAGCCGGGTTCGATTCCACATTCCATAAGGTCTCCCAAGCCTGCCAAGAACGACTTCTGAGTTCAGAGCCGAAAATAAACCCTGAGGATCACTGAGTGTGGTCACCCCCACCAAAGAAACAGAAACAAGCACTCTATATACTATTATCTGCATTATCATTATTTAGCAGAAATAAAGAATGGAAATAATATTAATTTTTAAATAAAAGTTAAAACTAAGGATGTTCTGATAATAATCACAAACTGATCAAAATTTTATTGATTTAGTCTACATTATATCAACTAAATAGTTATTTTATCTATTTATTTATTTATTTATTTTGGGTTTTTGGGTCACACCCAGCAGCGCTCAAGGGTTCCTCCTGGCTCTATGCTCAGAAATCGCTCCAGACAGGCTCGGGGGACCAATGGGATGCCGGGATTCGAACCACCATCCTTCTGCATGCTATCTCTCAGGCCCCTGAATAGCCCCCAAATAGTTATTTTCTGATGGTATACATATATATTTAACATAGTAGCTAGAAATAAAAACATAATTTTGCCATTTAATAGCTTTATGTTTTTTGTTTTGGGGCCACACCCGACTGTGCTCAGGGTTGCTCCTGGCTCTGCTCAGAAATCGCTCCTGGTAGGCACGGGGGACCACATGGGATGCTGGGATTCGAACCACCATTGGTCCTAGGACTGCCGCTTGCAAGGCAAAAGCCCTGCCGCTATGCTATCTCTCTGACCTCAACTTTATGTTTTTTTTGTTTTTTTTTTTTTTTGTCCCCTAAATTCCCAATACAGAGCAGGCAAGGGTCTGGGTTGAGGTGTATATGGGGTGAATTTACTGTACCTCCTCTTTCTATACAGTCAGTGTGAAGAACACAGCCTGTGATAAGAATTGGGAGGCCTTATTTTTTTTCCTTTCCTTTTCTTTTTTTTTTTTATTTTTTTAACTTTTTTTTTCAACCCCCTTCATCAGTGCAAGTTCCCCACCACCAATGTCCCAAGTCTCCCTAAAAACTTGCAAAATGAGGATTTTAATAACAATAATATAATGTTTTACTGGTGATGAATGCTTCCCAAGAATAGTATGTTGAGTGTATACAAAATTATTCTATGAAATTTGAGAAATTCAATAAAAATGGGTTCATAAAGGGTACTGATAACTTTCAGAAAAAGTAGTTAGTTTTAGAAAGATTGAAGAAAACCCCATTCCTATTGAAGTGGAGCTATTAAGTTGTCCCATCTCTGAGCATTATAGTTCAGGTAATGGTATAATCTTTATGGCCTAGTCCTCAAATTAACTTCATATTTATGTCTGGTTATGTTGCAAAGGGTAAGTTTGCTGTTGGACTGCTAGAAAAAGTGGATTTCTTGACCAAAAGTCACATGGAAAAATGCTTCACATCATTAATCATCAGAGAGATGCAAATCAAAACAACGAGGTATTATCTTATACTACAGAGACTGGCACACATCACTAAAATCAAAAACTACCACTGCCGGTATGAATTTGGGGAGAAAGGATCTCTCATTCACAAGTGGTTAGAATGTAGACTGCCTTTCTGAAAGTCCAGTCTTTCTGCAAAACAAAATAGATAGTTCTCCAAAAATTAGCAATTAAACTCTATGTAATCCGTAATGCCATCCCTAGGGATATGCCCTAGGAACACATACACACACACACACACACACACACACACACACACACACACGCACACACATACACAAAATATTCAGGAGAGCCCTCTGCAGTTCTATGTTCATTGCAGCACTATTTACAATAGCCAGAATCTGGAAACAACCCAAGTATCTAATAACATTAGAACAAGATGAATGGCTAAAGAAAATGTGGTACAACTACACAATGAAATACAATGCAGCTGTTAGGAAAAAAAATGACGTGGTGCTTACACATGGATGGGTATGGAGAATATTATGCTGAATAAAATGAATCAGAGAAAGAGGGATAGGCATAGAATAATCTCACTCATTTCTGGTATATAAGAAAAATAAAAGACAGTATGGCAATAATATCCAGAGACAATAGAGATTAGGACCAGGAAGACCAATTCATGGTAGGACACTAGCCCCAACCAGGGGTGAATCTAGTTAAGAAAAAGAAGGATCCACTATGACCATAATAGTTGGAATTGATCACTCTGGAAAAGAACTGGGTGCTAAAAGAAGATAAAGTGACATGCATGGTACTCCTGCATTATCAATAGTGAAAAACAGTGTCAAAAGGAAAAAAATTGAGAGAGAGAGAGAGAGAGAGAGAGAGAGAGAGAGAGAGAGAAGTAAACTGCCTATCCTAAAAGTAGGTAAGGTGGAAAGGGAGAGAAGCAAGATATTGGTGGCGGGAGATAAGCACTGGTGAAGTGATGGATATTCTATGCCTGAAATTTAATCATGAACAATTTTGTAACCATGATACTTAAGAAAAGTATTTAGTGGGGCCAGAGTACAGTGGGTAGGGCATCTGCCTTGCATGTGGTTGACCTGGGTTTGATCCCCAGCATCCCATTTGGTCCTCTGTGCCTGCAAGGAGTAAATACTGAGAGCAGAACTGAGAATAATATATGAGTGTCAAGCGTTGCCCCCCAAAAGTAATTTAAAAAATAATATATTTGAGTGGAATTATAGTAAGATACTGTAGAGGGAAAATGAAGAGAAATGTATTGTCCTCAGAGATATTCTAGATGCCCTTCTATTTATCCCTGACACATGTTGAAACCTACTTTAGATTTGTGACAATCTATACATTATATATTGTTATAGGTTGAATGCAGAGGCAAAACCCTCAGTGTTCATAGAAGCAACATTCTTCTCCCACTTTATCTTTCTCCCTCTGTCTCCCCTTTACTTCTTAGGGTTTCTGGCAGTTTGATTTGACAGAATTCACTAATAACAGCAACAAGGTGATGCTGTGGCATTTTCTTGTCATAGAACTAGTGTGTATGCGAGTTCTTAAAAAGATGAATGTAAATTTCACAAAAAAGGGGAAACCTATGCATGGGAAGCATTTTGTATAGTCATTAAAATTATGACTGTTGGAGAAAGAACAAGGAGAGAGACTTGACTGGCAGTGACCATGAGAGCTTTCAATATAATCTACTTGATAGAACAAGATTTTTTAATTATTTATATTGATTAATGAAAGATGGGGGAAAGTTGTAGAAATGTACAAGAAATGTGTTTTAAAAATGGTAAGCTTCACTATCTAGGAAACATCCACGTTTCCTTACAACAACACTTGGAAGCGATTTTCTATCAGGGAAGACCCTACCGCTGCTTTGACATCGATCTACTCACAAGAGACTTCCCTTAACGCTTAGACTTAAGAACATCAACGACCTGCATACTGGACAGGGCTTTCTGCAATGCCCTTTAATTGTAAGGTGAAGTGAAAGGATGCTCTGCACCATCCTAACTGCAATATAGAATATGCAGATTCCAGGATCTTGAACACAGGAACATGATACCAGAAACTGAGACAGCGTGGAAAGTAAAAATGAGTTGACACTACAGACAATGATTTGGATTGAGTAACCTAGTTTGCCTGCAGCCTAGAGCTGGTCTTATGCCAGAAAACTTCAGGGGTTTGGTCCCCTTGTATTTAGGCCGAGGATTTTCCTTTCCATGCCCCCCATATTTTGGTGGGCTGATGCAAACAAGTATTGCCACTCTAATGCTGTTTTTACTGTATTCCTTTAAAAGAAACACCCACTTTTGAGGCCAACTTAAACTAATATGCACATACATGGAAATGTAAAGAAGTACTATGCCTCCAATATTTAAGAAGATACATAAAGTTTAAAAAAATAAAAATGGTAAGCTTCAGAAGAAAAATGTTTGAAGGAAAGAGAGAGGAAGAAAGAGAAAGAAGAAAATAGAAAAATTAAGGAGGTAAAGTAGAAAGGGTTTCATAGTAGATGTTAGACTAGATCTGTGCACAAGTCATTTGACCTGGGAGGTAGGTAGATGAAGCAGTAGAGCATATGCTCAGTATGTGTGAGACTCCTTTGAATCCCAGCACTACATGGTTCCCTGAAAACCTATGTTTGACCCTGGTTTTTTTAAAGTATCCTCCACCCCCCCTCAGGGTGCATACTATATAAAAATATAAGTGAAAAGTGCTAAATGAACAAAGGAAAAGGCTGTGAAATGATTATAGGGTTGTGCTGTCCATGTATAACCATCAGTTTGAGTATGTAGGGAAGAGGAAAAACTTAGGAAAGTGTATAAGCATGTCAGAATAGTGAAACTCTGGTCTGAACGTTTAGCATTAGTAAACCAATGCATGTGAAGATAGGAGAAATATGACAAAAATTAAAAAAAAGCTAAAATCATGTTTTGGGATACATTTTTCAATCTAGTATGAAATAAAATATCTAGTGTTCAATTTAAAATAAGCATAAATAGAATAGTAAACAGAAATGTTAATACTAGAGCACCCTAAACTTTTGAGAATGCAAATTGTATGGGGCCCGGGAGATAGCATGGAGCTAAGGCGTTTGCCTTTCATGCAAAAGGTCATCGGTTCGAATCCTGGTGCCCCATATGGTCCCCCGTGCCTGCCAGGAGCAATTTCTGAGCATGGAGTCAGGAGTAACCCCTGAGCACTCCCGGGTGTGACCCCCCCCCCAAAAAAAAGAGAATGCAAATTGTAATGCAGATAAATTAAAGGCAAAATCTTCTGTGATTGTATTGCTCGATTATTTGATGGTGTGTCTGCAGTGTTATTTCAGAGAGACCAAGTGCATTCTGTGTTACCTTCTTTATTTTTATTTTTGCTTTGTTTTGTTTGTTCTGGGTACTACCCAGTAGTGCTCAGGAATCTCTTTTGACAGGGCTGATGTGGGCTGTGGAGGACCATAGCAAATTGAACCTAGGTCAACAGCATGCAAGGCAAGTGCTTTCATCATTCCAGCCTCTCTGTTTTTTTTTTTTTGTTTATTGCAAGAAAATGTATCACATAATTGACATAGTTGATCATAATACATTTATTTCCAGATAAGTAAAAACAAAATATTTGAAAAAATAGAAAAAATAAAAAGGAAGAGAAGAAAGTTGAAAACAAAAACAAAAAATGTATAATAGCCAGCACATTTGTGAAATTTATTGTACCTCCAATAAAGTCATTAATACAATAGCAGAAGGTTAAATAACCTCTTATTGTTAGCTGTCCATTCTGTTACATTGGTGCATTCCTATACAGATGGGAACATCAAACAAATGAAGTTTTCCAGAGAGTCAAAGCACTGTTACTGATACTATGACTTTTAAGGGCATGTATTCAGCTGCCACGTCTCCTGGAAGAAGAAAGCTATGGAGAAAGAGTGCTTACCCTCACTCTATAAGACTCTGGTAATATCAGTCACCCAAACTGACATACCTGAAGTTTGGTCAGATTGGTGTCCCCAAAGAGGACATTTGAAAGGGCATTTATGAGGCAGGGCCATCACGAAAACAGCGTTTGTGGGGGATGAAGGCAGCATTCATGGCTTGGCCAGGACTTAGCCTGCCGTTGAGACGGCCAGCTTTCTGCTGTGTGGGACAGTGTGCTCATGATCTTTCATGGCTCAGTTTACATCTTATTCAAGAAAAGAGTGAATCTATAGAGGCGATCTAGTTTGAACATTTAGACTGCATTTGTGGTCATGGTTGTTGCTGCCAGGCTTTACAGAGGAAGCCCACATTCACTCCAAAAAGTCCTGGTCACATTAGCTCCCAAAACTCACATACCTGAAGTTTGGTCAGATTGATGTCCCTGAAGGAAATTGTAGAGGGTCAGTGATGAAGGCAGTGTGGGAGCTTGATCCACCCTCTCCTGAAATGATCAGTTTCCTGCTGTATGGGCTGGTGAATCCATGATCTATCATGGCTCAGTTTATATATTATTCAAGAAAAGAGTGAGTCTAGGGAGCAGTTCAGTAAAATAAGTTGCCAGATATGGAAACTGCATTTGTGGGAGAGGTTATAGCTGCCTCTGTGTTTTTTAAATCAATAAAGGTCTGAAACAATTCATAAAAATTTGGAGTTGAAAATATCAATTTAAGAACTCTGCAACTTAGAGGTGGATATTCTTTTTCCACTTGTATCAAAAATTGAGGTACTATAAACTTGTGAAAGAATACTTAATTTTTTTCTTTCTGTTGTGATACTGGTTTGATGGGGTTTGGGGTTGCCAGTATGGACCTTGGGGTACCATATAGAGTCATACTATTGTATGCATATTATTGTAAGCAAAGTGTGCAATCTACTTCATTGAGCTATCTTCCCACCCCTCAAAATTGTGACATATATTGACCTCTGGATATACTATCCCTACTGGAAATTCTATCCTCCTTACTCACAATATTATATTTCCTTGGCATACTGTGTGCTAAACAATACTGGAAAAGTTCTTCAAATAAACATTTAAAAACACTCATTTATTTATCATATAAGATATAGGAGGTTTATTTCTTTGTTTTTGATGGTTTGAGGGGTTTGTTTTAAATTGAGGGCTACCCCAGAAATGCTCAGGAGCTACTCAAGCAGTGTTCTAGAGCTCAGAAGTCTTTGTTATTAATAAATAACCCCAAAAGGCTTATTTATGATTGCAAAAGTTATAAAGCCAAATAAATGACAATACTATAAGGACCTCCTCCTATAAAATGAGTAGCTCCAGAAAGAGGGTTTAATGTAGATTTTTTTGTTGTTGTTGACATTGTTTTGTGTTTTTGTTTGTTTGTTTGCTTTGTGTTTGGCCCACACCCGTTGACGTTCAGGGATCACTCCTGGCTATGCGCTCAGAAATCACCCCTGGCTTGGGGGGACCATATAAGATTCCGGGGGATCAAACCATGGTCCATCCTAGGTTAGCGCGTGCTAGGCAAATGCCCTACTGCTCCGGCCCTAATATAACTTTTATGCAGAATATGGACTAGAATAAATAAATCTTACCATGTGTAGATATTCATGCCTTTGTATTTAGAGGTACAGGCTTTAATACCTTTACGAAAAGGAAAATGCCTGCAAGTGCTTCCTACCAATGAGTTCACATGCCCACTAGATGTCAGCATTCAACAATTCCCTAAAATTCTCCAGTCTGCCTTTTATTTTTTCCCTGCGACAGACTTTCTATTCAGCCATTTTCTCCATTCACCAAATGAATAGATGAGAAACTGCATATCACTTAAAATAAGTACCTCATAGCTTCACATAAGATTCATGATGGGGAAAGAAGTTACATTATATGAGTTGCTGCTTTCCTTAGCTATGATATGTTTTATTTAATATTTCTGCTCATTTTATGAGCTGCTCATTTTATGAGCTCATATGAGGGTGGAATTTGACACAACAGAGAATGTAATTTCATTACCGTTTTTATTCCACTAAAACTGGAACGCTTTCCATGCAAATGAAGTCCAACCCAAGCAGGAATCAAAGTATAACTTATTCATCCAATAGTCAAAAATGTTATATAAATCTTCTTTTCTGTTTTTTTGTTGTTGTTGTTGTTTGTTTTGGGGACACACCCAGTGACGCTCAGGGATTACTCCTGGCAGGCACGGGGGACCATATGAGGAACCGGGGGATCAAACCGCGGTCCGTCCTAGGTTAGCGCAGGCAAGGCAGGCACCTTACCTCCAGTGCCACCGCCCAGCCCCCTAAATCTTCTTTTCTCTGGGGTCTAGTAACCCAGGGGATGTTACGAGTTGCTGAGAAATGCCTTAGTTCTTTAAATGTGTCTACTATCAGGATAACACAATAATTTTGAGAGATTTATCCGAATTATTTAATATATTTATACCTACCAAGTGCACAACCTTTTGTTTTGTGGCCATACCCAGTGGTACTAGGGCTAAGTCCTGGCACTGTGTTCAGGGATGGCTTCTGCCAGGTGCAGGGGACCATTCATACGGATATCAGAGATCCAGTCAATGAACTATTGCTCTGCTCCCCCTTTTTGAATAGATTATTGATCCCATCAACAGTGTTTGTTCATCTTTCTTATAGGCAACAAAAAGGTAAAGCCATGTGCACCTACAATTTGGGAACATATACTATTCTCTCTACATTATGAGTATGTATATTATATTTTTCTACCACAAATATTTTTCACTTAAAACAGGCTTTTATCTTTTTTCCATAGAGAAGGTTCAATTTAAAATCAATTTAAAATAATAAAGCCCTTACTTCTAGTATTTAAGCATGTCCAGGTATATTCCTCTTCTGCACATCACAGTTCAGTATTTTGAATGCCTTATTTATTTTTGTAGTTGTTTTGGTTTATTTTGTTTGTTTGGGGGACACACCTGATGGCACTCAGGGGGTTACTCTGACTCTGCACCCAGAAATCACTCCTTGAAGGCTTGTGGAACTTCTGGGAAGCCGGGGATCAAACCTGGGTCTGCCATGAACAATGCAAACGCCCTACCCACTTGCTATAGCTCTGGTCCCCTGTATGCCTTATTCTGCATCATTATAGTTTTAAAAGAATAAAGTATGTTTTTGAAGTCAGTAGGAGTAGAGAAGAAGAAAAGTGTGAAACTGGACACTTTATTAATAAGATTTTAGAGTTGTTAACACCTCTGCATCAGTTTAATTTTTTTTCCCACTTGGAAATAAAGTAACCTTGGAAACAGTCCATTTCTTTGACCCTCTTTTGGGATAAGACAAGACATGGAGATGAATTAAACTACCTGTAATAAAATTCTACTGTAAATTCAATATATTATCATGAAGTTTTAATACAATTCTCTTTACATACATAGGGTTTATTAAATGTCAATTTCTTAAATTGTATAAATATATCTTGGTTAAATGTACTGTAGATTGCCCAGTATCTGTTTCATAGTTGTATTTAATGTTAGGTAAGTAATGTAAGGGAATTCAAGAACATTAAAATTTCCAATTTGCTTGTTTATCAGGCTAAAATGTATTATTAGAAAACATTTAAATGATATTGTGTAATAAAACATTATTGTAAGACACAGAATTTATAGTTATATTTGAGATCCAAAATATTAAAGAATTACTTGAGTACATTGCATTTATATTAATAAAAATGGAACTTGAACTTTTTGCTTTTACATGATATTTACTGAGTCATATAACATATTACCAGTACATTATATTTTACTTTCAATATATTCATAAATTCAGATTATTACCCAATTAAGAAATGATGTAAACTATGATCAATTTTACTATATCAGTTGAAATTTATACTTTATTTTCATGTGTGCATATAGATTATAGTGGTAGAATTTTCATTATATAATAACACTAACAATTAATGGCAAAGCTAAATATGAGAAATGTTTTACTTTAAGTTGTATAGAAAAAAATTATAATTCAGGCACTCGCTTACTAAAGACCTAAATGAACATACAAAATAGCATTTAAGAACCTAAAAAATAAATAGAAGTTGTCTCTTTTTTTTTTTTTGGTTTTTGGACCACACCAGGCGGTACTCAGGGGTTACTCCTGGCTGTCTGCTCAGAAATAGCTCCTGGCAGGCAAGGGGGACCATATGGGACACGGGATTCGAACCAACCACCTTTGGTCCTGGAACGGCTGCTTGCAAGGCAAACACCGCTGTACTATCTCTCCGGGCCCTAGAAGTTGTCTCTTAAATCAATAATTCTTGGTCTTTAACATTTAACTACATAAGTAAAAAGATATCAGATTTGCTTATTATTAACAAAGATTTTTTTCCTTATAATGAGAAGACATTTATATTCTATAAGCACTCTTTTTGGTACCAAAACATTGACAATCCTATTAGTTCAGTCTATCATTAATGCACATTACCTTCAGTTTTAATAGCCTTGCTTAATTCATCTCCTTAAAGTGTAATTGACCTAAAATTGATTTTTGCTTGTAGTTAGAAGATGAATATTTCAGGATTATAGATTTTCCATTATTGATCTTTTATGTTAAGAGGGATTTAATCATTTCAAAGCTAAACTATATAATACTTACTAAAAATAAAAAAAAACTTAGTACATTTTTTTTGCAAGTTTAAAATGTCTGGTTTCAGTACATTGGTAACTGAAAGCCTAAAGCAAGATTGTTACATTTTATAAAGCTTTGTTTATTCAATATATTGTTAAATATTTTGAACCTTATTTTCTTTTTTACATATAGGAGCTTCATACACTGATAGTGGAGCTCAGAAACCACTCACTTGAGTTTAGTATTGCAGTGCTTGGTCTAACCCTAGAACACTTTTCTTTGTTTGTTTATTTTTTTGCTACACCTAATAATGTTTAGGACTTACTCCTAATTCTGTGCTCATGCATCACATCTGGAAAAATCAAGGAACCGTACAGAGAGATTGGGATTGGATCTGGATTGGCTGCATGCAACCCACTGTACTATCATTCTGGCTCACAGTCAAGAAGTATTTAGGAGTATAGCACTGTGACTGTTCTGGTGACTTCACCATATGGAACCAAAAATTAAACTCTATAGTCAAAGCTTTGCACATGCTCTCCTTTGAAGTCATATCTCTACCCTGGTGTGTTTTTTAATATTTGTGCAAACTCTGTATAATCCAATTTCTTGATTTAATTTGTTGGATTAAAACATTTCAATAAATTCTAAAATGGCTATTAGAGCATAGTGTGATAGTTTAAATGATAGAACACAGTATGTAGGAGACCCTGAGTTCAATACCAGTAAATCATAACTCTGGGAGCACAGCAGGGGATGGCCTGACCCAGGCACTACCACATAACCTAGTTTGAGCACTAAACACCAATCCTATATTGCTTTTTATGTATGGTACTGGATTTATCAAGCACCAGGGAGGGTAGACTCCATAAAAATTGAAAATTAAATAATTCCATTCCATCCTACTTTTGCACGATCTACTTTAGACATTATATATGGAATGGGGGCCAAATGGGGGCCAGAGAGGTCATCAAATAAAGGAAAGACTTGACGATTGATCTACAACTATGCTCACTTCAAGAGAAGTTTTGATAAAAGAAAATATTGACATTAATATTAATAATTCCAGTCACATGAGGTCAGATGTGGCATAGAGTCTTTAGGTATAGGATAGAAACCTTGGATTTTACATAAGTAATGAAGCTGTTTTTCTTTTTCTCTAATCAAAGCTGTTGATTCTCTGGCAAAAGAAAGCAGGAAATCCTGCAGAGGTATTGTAGGTGGGTTGTTAGTCTTGGGATGAGCTATCTTGGATCTATGCAAAGCAGTGTTGCTGTTGAAATAACTTTTTGTTTGAGGGTCAACCATCTCTTGCCTCATTTTTCTGGTTTGAGAATTTACATCCCTCCCACGTATGTGCAGCAATAATTGCTAAAATAAATCATAAAATATAACCTTCCTACTTCTTAAACTTGCCATCTTTTGTTTGGCATATTTGTGCCATGAATTAAAGTCAACAGGGAAATAATTTCAGGAGAATTAAATCCTGGCTGGGACTAAATTACAAATGTAGTAAGCAACACACGATAATGAACTAAAATAGTATATTTAATGTAGCTATTACCACTGCTAAATTACTGTCTTCACAAAATAAGTGTAATTCTAAAATTCTTTTTCTGAGCCAGGAGATAGTACATTAGTTAGAGTACATATCTAGTGTGCTCTGAACCACAATTCAGTCAGAGGCAAGACATCAATTTCCTTTTGTTGCTGGTATACCCATGGAAACACCCAGAACACTTTTAGGGTGACCCTGATGATCTCCTACATGATAGGCCCCACATCTTGGGCCCGAGAACTAAACTGGGCTTTTGTAACTTATCACCAAGTGTTCCCTAAAAGCTCCTGCACACCATTTGGGAAGGCTCTGGTGCCCAAATAAAGAGTAAATTCTTAACTAGTGAAATATCATTTTTGTGAACATATTTTCAGAGATTTCAAGATTTCTCTAGTGTTTTGTTTTGTGGCCATGCATGTCTGGAGGCGTTTGGGGCCTGTTCTTGTCTGTGTGTTTAGGATTGATCCTGCTGGCTATTGATGGGATCAATCTAGTGTTGGTAATCTATAAGGCAAGCACTTTAAATAATCTACTATCCTCCAGGCCCTAGATTTTAAAGGGTTTTGTTTTGTTTTGTTTATGGGCCAGCAGTGCTTGTGGGTTGTTCCTTGTTCAATGTTCAGAAATTTCTCCTAGAAGGCTCTGGGGATTGAATATGGGTAGGCCACATTCAAGGCAAATGCCATACTCTCTGTGCTATCACTCTAATCTGATTATTCTAGTTTTGAGGTGACTAGATAACATTTGAAAGCACCCCTATATATACTTCCAGCATGTATCAAGCTGGTCTAAAATATGAATGTGATCCCGAGTCATTTTTCATTCCCTGCCTTGTTGTTTTCTGGTGGGATCTATAGAATACGAAATAAACCTAGAAATTCTTTAGAAACTCAGTCCTTTTGATCTTCTGTACAGTGACTACTACATTTTGTTTCTCCGCCCATACAGCTGGGGAGGTGTCTTTGGGTCATTGTGGCCCAATTTCCTGTTATGAAATCTGCATTTGAATTCAAGCTATTGGAGACAAAAAACATTGAAAATTAAACATCAAAAATGCAATAGAGACCATACCTTCTCTTGAGATAATAGCTGCTTCACTTTGAAAATATCCCCCCAAATCTCAACACTGCTGCCACTATCATAGCTACTTCCTTGTCACGGGAAGTTAGTTGCTGGAACAAGAAAAAGCTGAGAAAATAAAATAGTGTTTCTCTAACTCTCTCTATGCCAGACTATATAATTCTTCTCATTCTTTTCAAGATTAAACCAGTTAAGGTCTTTAACTCATTATTTAAGTTGTTATATTGATTATTCAGAAGTTCCACAAATTGCAGTTAATAGTCATATATTCCTTTCACAAGTTATTTTTCCCAGCCTGTGGCTTATCCTTTTAATTTTTCTTTGACCCTGTCTTTCACAGAAGAAATATATTTTTATTTTATTTTAAATTTTACTATTTTTATTTATTTTATCCTTGCTTATTGGAGAGAATGGATATTGTAAAAGAAACTATACTAGAATATAGTGATGCCATTGATTTACATAGTTTTGCTTTTCCTGTCCTGATAGAGTTAAGTGATTATAAGAAGTCATGATTCACAAAACTTGAAAATACACACCTCGCTTATTTATTGTTTGTTTTGTTTCAGAGTACTTGGAGTATATTTCTGGCTCTGTGCTTCAGAATCACTCCAGTGATGTTTGAGGGACCAGACTTTATGTCAGGGATCAAACCACAGTCAGTCTCACACAAGAAAAGTTGCCTGCTCCTTTCATTATTTCTGTCCTCATTATAAGAACTTTTCTAGAAAAAGTTGTTGATCTATGTACTAAAAACATATTCAGATTTGCTAACATCCTTAATGGCTCATTTCAACTTAGGTGAGATTGATTTTGACTGGGCAAACTTTGTTTTCTCCTTCAATATTTAGTTACTCCGAGTTCAGGTGTAGACAGAATCATTAATTAAACAGGAATGACATTTTGTTTTTGTTTGGGAGCGATACCTGGTGGTGCTCAGTGGTTAGTCCTGGCTCTGCACTCAGGAATTAGTTCCTGGCAGGCACTGGGAACCATATGGGATGCTGGGAATCAACCCAGGTCGGCTGCATGAGAGGCAAATACCCTCCTCACTGTGCTAACACTCTGGCCCCCAGGATTGACATTTTATTATATGAGCTTAATAGTGTTGAAACATACAATGTAAGGTAGTTTCTGGGGGGGGGGAGGGACAGAGAATATAAGGGCAGTGATTAGCAATAAGGGGAGTGATTAGCAGTAAGAATAATTATCTATAGACATATTGTTCCAAATAGAATAATGTATAGCCATTTTAGTGAATAATAAACTTCATATACAATGCTTGTTCTATAGGTTAAGCAGAATAGTCTAGTTTGTGTAGTACACTGGACCATTTCATTAAGTGTAAAATAATATCATACAGTGATGATGTCATCTAATATCTTTTTTCTCAGAGCATATCTCCATCATAAAACAATGTACCACTGTGTGAACTTTGAGTTGGAAAGTTGGTATATAGAATTAAATATGGAATATATACAATAAACATGAAATATGTATATAACAAAATAACAAATTTAACATGAGATATATACAATAACTTGCAATTATTGGAAATTATGT
>PVKC010029671.1:0-15047 GCA_004027635.1 Crocidura indochinensis
TTTCTCCACCCTTTATGCATACTGTCATGGGAACAAATACAGGCTTTGTACATGCTTATTATCGAATACCAACGTCTTTCATGGTGCCAGGAAATATTCTGCTCAGTTGTTGATGACAAAATCAGTCGTCTGTAGCTAGAAATCTTGGTATTTGAACAGGTCATAGGATGAAGTCTAGGATAGTCTTTCTTTATGGTTTTAGAATTTCTGTTCCATCACAATTGTAATTAGTCTTCTGTAATCAGTGGTCTTGGTTTTTGCACATATCGTAGCATGAAGCCTAGGATAGAGTCTTTCATTATAGTCCCAGAAGTTTTCTGCTCTGTCGCAGATGTCAAAGTCAGACAGAGATCTTGGTTATTGTACAAATCCTATGCCAAAATCTAGGCTAGGATCTTTCTTATTGGTCCTAGGATAACTTCTGTCCAGTCGTGGTTATCAAAGTAGTCTTCTATAATTAGTGATCTTGGTTTTTACACAGATCAAAGGACAATATGTCTTCTGATTTCATCTTACCGTTAGGTGATGAGATAGGGCAACCTGCTCTTAGATCAAGTTGTTGCTGTTTTTTTATTGTCAGGATGTTGGTGCCAGAGTGGTATTAGGAATTCCCCAGGGGGAGTTTGGTTCCAGGTACTGTTGTAGGGAACTGTGTCAATTCTATGTCTGGGAACTGTGTCAGTTCTATGTCTGGGATCTGGGTTTTGGGGTTGGATGGTCACTGTCCAACCACATGGGGCCTAAGTTGGGTCCACATGACACACTGAACAAATTAAATTCTTGATGGAAAAACTGCATTAAGTTTTATTGGACTTTCACATAAGAAATTATTTCAAAAACCATAAAAGTAATTGTTGTATTATATGTATTATATATCAAATAATTTTTATTTAATAAGCATAACATAGTAAACTCTATGGAGCTTCCTCCTTTTCTGAAATAGCTACAAGTAGTAAGTGTGGTGTTATAGAAATATGAAAAACAAAACTCAGAGAAAACAATCTAGAAGAGTTTATTATTGTTCAAAGCATAATACTGTTAAAATTGAGTTGTCATTATAGACTGCTAACAAATAAGAGATCACCAAGATTTGTTTTACTATCCATGGCTCTGCAGAAATCTACTGAGCAATGAACTAATTAATTGTTTATTTCAAGGACCAATGTTTTCTCACATACTATTTACAGTGGTCTTCCTTATATATATTTCATCACTCATGCCCACTGTAGTCTAAAACTATTACAATATTATATATAATATAGTATAATAATATAATATATAATAATAGTAATATAGTAATATTACTATTACATTATCTGACTTCCAATTCCCTCTTTGATCCTGGAGGCCAACTCTTGCCACTTATGGGGTTTGGGGAGGCCTCAGGCCTTAGGCCTTCTCCCTAGCTTGGGGGATGCTGGGAGGCTTGGCAGGCCTCCAGCCATCCCCCTCTTTCTCCCCTGGCCTCCAGGCCTTCCCTGGGTGCTGGCCCACGTGGACTCTATAGGGGTCCTCTAGCTTTCCCCCTCCTCTCTCTACCTTAGAGGGGAGGGGCATGAGGAGGAGGGCGGGCATACGCAGCACTGGCTTATGTTGGGATAGTCACTGACACTTTTTTCTCATTGGTTTCCATTTTAAAAACTGTGTGGGGGCTAGTGCCCCCGCGCGTACAGTATATATTGATAGTATTGTATGCATATATCTTATATATGCATAATATCCAACTTGGATTGTGACCTTGACACTGCTCTTCAAAGATCATTTCTAGTCCCTTACTGCTTCTATCCCAATCATTATTTCCCCCATTTACCTATTTCGCCTTCAATACCGTACAGGTCAATCACAGACCAAAATTTAACACCCCCCCAACTATTTCAACATTTTCCCTCTCTATATTTGTTTTCTCTGTCCTTCTCTTTTTTATTTGTTAAATAAGGATGTCTGTAGAAGTGTTCCTCCATTTAAAGCTTATGTTAGAACCAAGTCAAGGGAATTGTTGGACTTGTACTAGCATCCCCATAGGCACCAGCCACACCATGTGGCATTGTTCTTTCTTTGCATAGGCACATTAAAATGGGAAACAATATTCAAACACGTTCTTATCTAATAGAGATGTGAACACACAAATCTTGTAATGCAATGGGACCTTACACCCTGAACATTGTCGTAAAGACCTGGCTCAGGCCTCAGAAGAACGGGCATTGTCCATTTACCCCTGAACTAGGGATGCCATCTACAAAACAACCATGGTTGTGTACTACATCACCTGAAAGCAATCCTCTACCAGAGAAGACCCTACCACTGCTCTGGCATAGATCTATTCAAGAGACTTCCTTTTAATACCAGAAGACTTAACAACAACAATGATCTACTTTCAGGATTGAGCTCTCTGTATCACCGTCTAATTACGAGTGAAACTTAAGGATGCTTCACATCATTCTGACTTTGATGTAGGATATGGACATATTCTAGGGTCCTTAGCTATAGAAACCTGACACCAACAACAGTGAGTGTGTGAAAAATAAAAGTGTATTGGCACTACAGACAATGACCTGGATTGGACAACCTAGTATGCATGGAGTGTAGAGTTGGTCTTACGTCCAAAAACTTCAGTGGTAAGCTCTCCTTATTTAGGCCAAGGCTTTTTCTTTCCATGTCCCCTATATTTTGCTGGGCCTATGCAAACAATTGTCACACTAACACCGTTATTGCTGTGCTTCTTTGACTCATCCTTAATGAAATAATGCATTATGTTCAACTATGTCAACAATACTATAGCCTTTAATATTAAAGGAATTACATAAATTTTGAGGCTTTAGACTGCTTTGTGTACTACTAAGAAATGTTATAAGGTACTACAATCTGGGATCTTGAGGGACAAAGTAAATGTGCATATGTTTTGTTTTATTTTTCTTAATTTTTTTGGCTGAATATTCAAAATTAAGGTGTCAGCAAGGGGATTTCTTTTGAGAATTCTGTTTATGGATGATTGTCTTCCCACTGTAACTTCACCTTGTCTTTTCTTTGCATCTTTCTCTTCTAATAAATAAAATAAAATAAAAAATAAAAAAGGGGAAGTTTGATAGGAAAAAAAACTATTGCAATGTTGAGAGGGCATATTCAAGAACTGGTAATAATAAAATTCCATTTTGTTATTAATTAATGCTGCTAATTATTAGTAAATAAACATAACTAATCTAAAATTAAAATGTATCACAGTTATGTACATAAAGGGAAAATCCTGCATGTAATGTTTTCATTTTCATGCATCTATTGCAGGTCTTGAAATATATCCCCCATAGATAAGCAGGTATATATGTTTACATATATATATCTATATATCTATATATAACTGCTGTTTTAGGTCTATAGTCTAGTTATCCCTCAGAGTTGGCTATCCACTGCTGACTAAAGTTGTAAGAAGTTAAATTTTTCATCAAATCTTCATCTATAAATGCATATGCATCTATATCATACATCTGAATAGATCAATTTAAAAATTACCATTGGAAAATAAGGAGAGTCACCCTTCTCTTAAATATAACCATCCCTGAAATTTGCTATCACATAATAAAAAGTAGCATTTTAAGCTTGTGACTATTTATGACTGGCAGTGTGAAAGTACTGCATTACAGTTTAAAGAGTAATGTCTTCTTGATATTTTCTCGCCTCAATAATAAATGTCTATATTTATTCACAATATTTAGTAACATTAAGAACAAGTAGTACAAAAAGAGAAAGTGTTAGACAATGAAGACACGTTAGTTAATATAATGACTTTATATTAAGCATAAATAAATATAATGAAGATATTTTAAATTATGCTATATAATATAATATTCCACACTGATGTGCTCAGATGATATTAAAATAAAAATGTAATTTAGAATACATTTCAAACAAATTACATAATGCATGCTCAATAATTTCAGTTCACTCCCAAGTTTACAAGTCTCAATGACTAGATGGAATTAATTTGTTGGTATTTCATAAGATCCTCTATGTCAATTAAAATCCCATTATAAATGTCAAATCACCAAATTATGACTCTTGAAGCACTGGTTTTCTTGTATATTTTTCAAAGCATTCAATGTAATAAAGGCATTTAAACCACAAATACATTATCTTCATATTTAAAATGTGATAAATATGTAATAGGGATATTGCCATAATTCTTACACTAGATATGATAAATCTTTCTTGGAGATTTGACGAATAGAAAACTTTCTGAGGCTTGTTAAATCAACTAACATAAATAATTAAGGCAAACAGAAATATTTTATCTACATCAAAGTACTTTAAAGGAAATCATACTAATGGAAGCAGAAAATAAATTGAGTTCCAGGGTCATTATATAAGTAAATATATTAGTAATGTAAATTTTGAGTGAATTGAACAAATTATTCTGATGTCTAGTCCCTAGATTTAGACCATGTACTATCTAAGAAAATGCATTTACACAAATTAAACATATAGACATAGTCACAGAAAACGTATTTCCTAAATGACTATTTTAACATACTTGATGGAGTAATAATACTTTTCTGTACTAATTTGATGGGCTGTATTATAAAACAATATAATTATCTTCTCTATGTCCTTGTATAATTACTATTTTGTGCAGTTAATCATATGATTACAATTGCACTGGTCACCATTTTTATTACAGCTTTCAAACTAATTTAGTATTTGAGGCAACATAATTTTGGTCTATATGTTGCAGTAGAAAAACACAAGCATAAATAGTCCATACATATTATATGAGAATAAGATTATTAGTCAAGTCCTAAAAGATACTGATAACTTATAAATAAGTACATTTAATTTAAAAAATATTAATAAGAAGAGGCAGGAGAAATACTATAGATTGCCTTGTACAGAGATGGCCCAGATTCTATGTTCAGTTCCCTAATATGGTCCTTCAAGATCAACAGGAGATATCCCTAAACAGCTCTGGATATGGTTCAAAAACCAAAATCAAACTCCCAAAAGTGCATATTTCTATGAAATTATGCTCCACCTTAATTATTTAAATTATCAATTATTATTTTAATTAATAATTATTATTAGTTTATAACTTCCAAACACCAATGCCTAAAGAATTTTATTTCTTAAATTTCCTATTATCTTTGTGTTAATAATCAGGAATAAGATCCCTCTCTTACAAAGCAGCACAATTCTAATACCCAATACAAAGATATTGGTTAATTTCAGCTTAATAAGCTAAAATGAACAGCATTTGAGTAAAGGTCATCCAGCAAACTTTATTGAACTGCAGAAGGATGGAGCAAATACCAATACATAACGTGCTAGTAAAGAAAACTGACTTAGTGAATCCTTTCTAGGTATCACAACACTAATTACATGTTTGGATTACATTTAGAATGGAGGATTTCCATGGGATCATTTAAAATATTTCTCCAATTATCTAAACATGGCATATATTTAATGAAATTAACTCTCAGATAACTAAACAGTTCATGACTTTGTAAATACTTCAGTTTAGACTAACTTAGAGGGAGTGTATTGCTGTAGAAACAAATGAAATTTAGTAGTTCTATTGTATTTTTCTCCTTCAAACAAGCACTGCTGTGAGAGTCTGTATCTTGACAAAATAAAATAGAATTAAACCTCACCATTGTTTCTTTCTCCAAAAAATGAGTATTTTATAAATTAGAAAATATTCTAAGTATTCCTAAGCTCTACAAAATGTTAAAATTGGGACTGGAGTGACAATAAAGCAGGTAGGGCACTTGCTTTGGTTGACTGGGGTTTGGTCACAAGTATCCCATATACCCATTCTCCAGTAATTCCGGAGCTTAGAGTCAGATATTACCCTTTAGCACTGCCAGGTATGATACAAAAATAAACAGAAAATCCAAAACAAACAAAATTGTCAAGTTGGGTTTGGGAGATCTTTCAAATGCTTTAACACTTGCTTTTACACATTTTAGTACTAAAAGTTCTTTTCAGCAGTGCCAGAAGTGACCAGCATAGACATTTTTTTTCTTTTTTCTTTTCTTTTTTGGTTTTTGGCCACACCTGGCAGTGCTCAGGGCTTACTCCTGGCTCTATGCTCAGAAATTGTTCCTGGCAGGCTCAGGGGACCTTATGGGATGCTGGGAATAGAAACCAGGTCCATCCTGGGTCAGCCACATGCAAGGCAAATGCCCTACCGCTGTGCTATCTCTCTGGCCCAGCATAGACATATCTTGATAAGAGAATAAACAAAAATTTACTTAACCTATAAAAATAACCATTGGAAAAAATCTGAATTACTGTAGCAGGAATAAGGTTTTCCATGTTTTTCAAGTTGTAGAAGTAATTTATTACTAGTGATTATATAATTTTACATATCTTACAGTGAAAAGTTTACTGTGCCATACACTGACAGTAGACAAAAAAATATAATGCTTAATAAAAACTTAATAAAATGTTTTAACAGTTAGCATACAATGATTAAAAGTAGTGACTTTTGGGGCCCAGGAGATAGCATGGAGGTAAGGCGTTTACCTGTAATGCAAAAGGTCATCGGTTTGAATCCCGGTGCCCCATATAGTCCCCCGTGCCTGCCAGGAGCAATTTCTGAGCATGGAGCCAGGAGGAACCCCTGAGCACTGCCGGGTGTGACCCCCCCCAAAAAAAACAAAACAAAAAAAACCAAAAAAAAAAAAAGTAGTGACTTTTTAGGTTCAAATCCTGGTTCTAAAATTCACCAATTAAACTCCTGTAAAATTATGATTCAGTATTTCTCAATGATCTTTCAAAGATGCTGCATTACGATATTTATGCAAGTAATACACATTACTGAACTGGTTTTATTTGGGCACCATACATACACAAAAATTAATTAAAATTATGATTGAAAGTATAAAAATTTGATATAAGCAATTTTAATATGTATATATTTTAATATATTTTATTTAAACACCTTGATTACATACATGATTGTGTTTGGGTTTCAGTCATGTAAAGAACACCACCTGTCACCAGTGCAACGTTCCCATCACCATTGTCCCACATCTTCCACCTTCCCACCCAACCCCCGCCTGTACTCTAATTTAGAAACTTAAAATGCTTTTAGAATACATTCACAGATAATTTCCTTAAGATTATTAAGATTTGATTCAAAGATTTTAGTCCCCATATAACTTCCTTAATTTTTCTTGTAAATACCTTACTATGTAGCCAATTTTCAGTAATAGCCAAAAAAGGGCGTTTATCTCTGAGCTCTCGAAACAACAAATTTATTCTTATTTTCATAATCTACCTAAATAGAAGCAAAATTTGAAATCTATAAGTAATGTATTAAAATAAGTGTAACTTTTAATAAGTACTGAGTACTGCATACTCTGTACTAATAATGTTTTATAGTATCGTTAAAAGAAAAAATAAAATGGAAGTTATTTAATGTGATTATATATGTTACAAATTAATACATGTAAGAAAAATAAAGTTGGAATACTTCAATAGATATATTTTGAAATTAAGACAGAATAAGTTTCCTTTCAATTAAAATAGGTGAGGACAATATGATTTAATACAGTTTGAAATGAAAATTTTAATTTAAGTATTTTACTATCAGAGAATCATATTTACAATAATATATGCATAATATATGAAAAATGTTCTGCATTACTGAAGAAATAGAGATATATCTCTAGAAATATCCAAAGGGGCTGCACACATCGTTAAATTTTGTAGCTACTAGTCTTATATGGATAATTAAAGTGAAATAAATTTTAAAATTAAATTAGTAGTTGTGGTCATTTTCTGGAAAATACCAGTGATTACTATATTAAGAAGTACAAGCAAAGAATATTTTCATCACAGAGTTCTACTGAACAGTATTGTTCTAGATAGTAGTATATTGCTTCTCTAATCACACTTTTCTTGGTTGCAACCAATAACCATAATCTCTTCTTAAATAAATTCTTGTTGCAAAATAGAAAATGAGTATTATCTTCTTTCTGAATTGTTTAAAACAGTGATCCTCAAACTATGGCCTGCGGGCCACATAGTTTATTTGTTCCCATCTTGCTTCTTCACTTCAAAATAAGATATATGCAGTGTGCATAGGAATTTGTTCATAATTTTTGTTTTTACTACAGTCTGGCTCTCCAATGGTCTGAGGGACGGTGAACTGTTTAAAAAGTTTGAGGACCACTGGTTTAAAAAGGTAAATAAGAGGGAAGTTCTGCTCAATACTCCCATCTGACAAATGGCCACCACGAAACAGAAAATTTTTTAAGGTCCTCAAAGCCATTGCTGTACTCACGTGGCAGGATAGAAGTGGGACCAGTGGCCAGGAGGACTCCTCTTCAGGGGTACATTTTCTCACTAGGGGGTCCCCCATGTGGGGCCTTCATACTGGTGGGACCATCCCCATTATGGGGCTGGGGTTCCTGCCAGTGAAAAATGGGAAATTTCATTGTTAGCCATCTTTGAATCTTTCCCCTTTTGAGATATTAAAAACACTGCTTACTGGAACAAGGTTATATGCGAAAAATTCTTAAATCTGATTACCCATGATGTGTGACTAATTCTACTTGACCCTCAGGCTCCCAAGAAAAATAATCTGCACATTACCGGAACTAAAATAATTTTAAAGCTAGTCACATATTGCTAAGATTAGATTGAATTAAGTAATGAATTTTCTCAATGAAGATAAAAAATAAGAATAGCTATATTTTAAGGGTCATAGTGGGCAACTGTAAAGAGTAAATATAATAGAACATAACAAAAACCTTACAATTTCACAGAATCTCAACCTCACCCCACGCAAACTTTTTAAGTTAGAGTTCAAAATGAGAGGTTAATGTTTGAACTCAACTCACTTCTCTTGCCAATCCAGTGAATTGTTAAGTATGAGATAAAATGGTCAAATAAAACAAGACTTCTTAACAGATAATTGAAAAGAAATCCATGTAAGCAGTTTATTGATATCTAAAATTGGCTAACAATAAAAATCCCCCATGATTTCTTTCATTCATAAAATCTTTCTACTTCTACAGGTGAACAATTTTACTGCAACATATATAACTTACAATGGACTTTTTTTTTTTTTTTTACCGTGTGGAATTGTTATAGGTAAGCTAAAAGCATCCTGTATAAATCATTTGCCCAGTGTTTTTTTTTTTTATAACGATATAACAAAGGTCAGTAAAATAAGAGGCCCAATTCAATATAATGTGATATTCATCTAGATGAATACACTTCTAAAAAGCATTGGGATTAGAAAACAAGTTTGTGGTAAATTGAGAAAAATGATAGAAGAAATAAATAGGAATTATGTAAAAAGGCATTCTTTTTCAAACAAGTATCACAACTATGGCTTTGCCTAATTTATCTTCCTAATACCTTGTGTTGGAATTTTTCCCTCTACCCTCTTATAATTTTCTGTACCCTAAAATAATAATTCAGAGATTGCATTACTAGAGATCATAATTCTCTATAATACAATCAGATTAGATAATGGGAAAAGAAATCATAAGAAAAATTATTTTACACAAAACTAGGTACTACATTGAATGTAAACTGCACATACTAGAAATGCACAGACGGTATCTAACATAAAAATACTTGGTGTGGGGCCGGGTGGTGGCGCTGGAGGTAAGGTGCCTGCGCTAACCTAGGATGGACCGCGGTTCGATCCCCCGGTTCCCCATATGGTCCCCCGTGCCTGCCAGGAGCGACTTCTGAGCAAATAGCCAGGAGTAACCCCTGAGCGTCACCGGGTGTGGCCCAAAAACCAAAAAAAAAAAAAAAAACTTGATGTTACTGTAATATTTCTATAATAGAGTAATATTTCTGGTTATTTCCTGGTAGGATCCTCACTTGCCAAGCATAGAAAGTACTACTTTATTATAATATTCATATTGCATCCAAAATATTTATTATAATGGATAAAATGAATGAATAAAGCAAAAATAATTTTGAATGTGAAAAATTAATCTTTTGATACAATTAGTATGAAAAATAATTCCAGAACATATGATCAAATAAAAACACTGTTAAGAGACATCAATATAAACAACATAAAATATCAAAGACAGGCATGGTTTTCAGGGGTTGATCAAAGTTTCAAGAATAGATTGAAATGCTTTATAGCCAAAACTTCATTCTGAAAGGACAATTAGGTCAGATACCTGCTGGGTATTGGATCAAAATTAAGTTTTGCTAGATTTCATATCTATGTAGAAATTCCTGACACAAATCTACTTTCTTTTTCTCACAATAGTCTCAATCACCAAAAAAAATTGCCTTTAAGTGAATGATATTTATTAGTATATTTCTCCTACTTTAGGGCAATACCAAGTTGTGCTCAGGGTTTACTAATAGCTTTGTAAGTTAGGGATCATTTTTGAAAGAACTCTGGAAACAATATGCTGTGATGAACTTCGGTTGGCCACAAAGAAGGCGTGTTGTTGTACGTGCTCCGTAATTGAATCATTTTAAAAATGGATACATCAATGTAGTACATAGCCAAGGTTAAAAAATAGTAGTTTCAAATTATAGGTTGAATTATTCTTTATAAAATTTAAATTTCCAGAAGGATAGTAAAAGCTGCCATATGTGGTAGCGCTTGTTTCCTTCTACACAATAGGTATCTGGGCCAGAGGGCCTGACCACACTTCACAACAAGGTTGCTTTGTTGCAAGTCTGCTTTGGCCTGTAGAAATACCCAAGTTCAGCCCCCAAATTCACACAAAACGTCGCTGAAATTAATGGAGGCTCTGAAGACAACTGCACAATATCAAGTTTTATTATCAAAAAAATGATAGTGCACTAATAATTTATGAATCACTATGAAAGTTTAACAAGTTACTCTATAACTGTTATTTAAAATTACACATAAAGACCCTCCCACCCTAAAGCCCCACAAATCACAAATCTACAATCCTAAGAAGCCCATCCATCCTTTTATTCTGCACCCTTGCATCCTCCTGGAGGTCAGAAACTGACCTCAATTCACATCTGTCTATCCTCTAAATCGAGGTGGGTGATATGCACTGATAGATATGATCCTCCCTGTCTTGAAAACCCAAGCAGCCACACTTATGCAAGCCTGGGAAGCATAGCCTTCTGTCCTGAGCTATCTTATCTCACTCCAAGCCAGGAACTGACCACGTCTCTTGTCGAAACCCACAATAACACCGATGCACTACAGTTTGCAGGAAAACATTAATACGTACATCTCTTATATAGGGGGTATGTGGAATGTGGCATTTCCATTTCTTAGTGTTTACAGTCTTAAATCTCAGTTAACCAATAGAGTATTATATTTGTCAATTTTCTGGGCATACTCAAATAACATTTCATAATAAGAAAAATAACCTGGAGAATAATGTATTATTAGTAACCATTTGGCATAATTCTCAAGTAATTGGGACCCTAAACCTCTATCATTAATAGCTACAAAACTCATAAGAACATATAGACTTAATGCAATCCCCCTAAGTATATCCATGAAATTCTTCAAAGAAGTAGATCAGACACTACTAAAAATTCATTTGGAACAATAAACTCGCGCAGATAGATAGAGCAATCCTTGGGAAAAGGAATATGGAAGGCCTCACTTTCCCCAACTTTAAATTGTATTACACAGCTATAGTCATTAAAACAGCATGGTACTGGAATAAAGACAGATCCTTAGATCAATGGAATAGACTTGAGTATTCAGAGAATGTCCTCCAGACATACAATCAATTAATCTTTGATAAAGGGGCAATAAATGAAAAATAGAACAAGGAAAGCCTCTTCAACAAGTGGTGTTGGTGAACTGGTCAGTCATTTCCAAAATAGCAAACTCAAATCTCCATCTATCACCATGCACAAAGGTCAAATCCAAATGAATTAAAGACCTTGACACCAGACCCCTCAAAACTATAAGAAATATAGAACAACATGTAGGTATGACACTCCATGACATTGTGACTAAAGGTATCTTTAAGGAGGAAACAGCACTCTCCAAACAAGTGGAAGCAGAGATAAACAGATGGGACTATATACAGCTGAGAAGCTTCTGCACGTCAAAGGAAATAGTGCCTAGGATACAAAATCCACCTACAGAATGGGCGAAGCTATTCACCCAATACCCATCAAATAAGGGGTTAATATCAAAGATATACAAGGTACAGGCAGAACTTAAGAAAAAAAAAACATCTAGACCCATCAAAAAATGGGGAAAAGAAATGAGCAGATAATTTCTCAAAGAAGAAATATAAATGACCAAAAGACACATGAAAAAATGCTCCACATCACTAATCATCAGGGAGATGCAAATCAAAACAACAATGAGGTATCATCTAACACCACAGAGTCTGGCAAATATCACAAAGAACAAGAACAATCGGTGCTGGAGGGGATGTGGAGAGAAAGGAATTCTCATTCACTGCTGGTGGGAATGCCATTTAGTCCAGCCTTTACGGAAAATATGGAGATTCCTAAAAAATGAGAATTGAGCTCCCATATGATCCAGCTAAACCACTCCTAGGGATATACCCTAGGACCACAAAAGTACAATTCAAAAATACCTTCCTCACACCTATATTCACTCAGCGCTATTTACAATAGTCAGACTCTGGAAACAGATGAAAGGTTAAAGAAAGTGTGGTACATATACACAATGGAATATTATGCCAGTTGTCAGGAGAGATGAAATCATGAAATTTTCCTATACATGAATGTACATGTAACCTAGATGCTGAGTGAATAAGTCAGAGGGAGAGAGATAGACACAGAATAGTCTCACTCACCTATGGGTTTTTAAGAAAAATAAAAGACATTTTTGTAATAATGCTCAGAAATAAAAGAGATGAGGGTTGGAAGGTCCAGCTCACGATACTGGTGGGGGAAGGGTGAGAGATGGGTAATTTGGGGCTTTGGTGATGGGAAAGTTGCACTGGAGAAGGTGAGTGTTCATTATGTGACTGAAACCCAATCACAATCATATTTGTAATCAAAGTATTTAAATAAAGATATAAAAATAAAAACATGACACAACAAATTATGCAGCTGATAATATGGCCTCAAATGTCAGACAATTAGCTGCCTTTCAAAAGCAGTAGCACACAGCTGTAAATAATAATATTCAGGGGCCGGAGATATAGCATGAAGGTAAGGCGTTTGCCTTGATTGCAGAGGATGGCAGTTCAAATCCTGGCATTCCATATGGTCTCCAAGTCTGCCAGGAGTGACTTCTAAGCATAGAGCCAGGAGTAACCCCTGAGTGCTGCCGGGTTTGACCCAAAACCAAACCAAAACAAAAAGAATACTATTTAAAAATAAGACTCCATGATGTTATATCAGCAAAGTTGATATCAGCAAGAGAGATGAGGGCTGGTAGGTACAGCTCATGACATGAAGCTCACCACATACTGTGATGAGTGCAGTTAGAGAAATAACTACACTGAGAACTATCATAACAATGTGAATGAATGAGGGAAGTAGAAAGCCTGTCTCGAGTACAGGTGTGGGTTAGGTGGGGAGGAGGGAGATCTGGGAAATTGGTGGTGGGAATCTTGCACTGGTGAAGGGGGGTGTTCTTTACATGACTGTAATTATACAACTACAATCATATTTGTAGTTAATATAATTTAAGATAATTTAACAAAAATAAAAGCTGCTCTGTGGCCATCTTAATCATTCGCACCAAATAAATTGGTTCCTCTTATAAAATCACTGCATCTTAGTAACAACACATCCATTTACCTTTCTAATCAGATATGGTGACACTTCCTATGAAAATCACTTTCTTGCTATTTTAATTCATGCTCAAGTATAGACAGTATTCCAACAACCCTAACTGACAGGCATAACAACTACCAACAGAGTAAATTTAGCTTACATTTGATCTTTTAAAATAACCAAATAACAAACCAAGTTTGACTTCGTGGGTATGAAAGTCAAAACCCCAGTCATTTTTACAGCAGCACTCAACCCAAACGTCAATTCTCACTTTAGAGTTCTATCTAAAATGTCAGTGGCAAGGGCTTTATGAATAGACACAAAAGTATTTCAAATTTCCTTATGCTTATCAGAGTAGACTACTGACTTAAATCTCAAGAATTAAATTTCCAGCTACATTTCTTCAGTCAACAAGACCAATTCCAGAAAAAGCAGGGAAGGAACAGGAAAGAGACAAAAAATGCCTTAAGGACACTGGCTCCTCTTTTTAAGGAAAAAAAAAATCCAGGCCAGGGGTGATAGCACAAAGGTAGGGCATTTGCCTTGCATGGGTATGACCCAGGATAGACCTGGGTTTGATCCCTTCCCCCAAGCCAGAGACGATTTCTGATCACATAGCCAGGAGTAATCCCTGAGTGCTCCCCTTCCTTCCCCCAAATCCAAACACTACCTCAATTCTTTATGGTCATTCAAAATCTGATTTATTCCAAAATGATAAATCTATAAGTAATATAAAAATTAAGTGGACTGAAACATTTAAGCTAATCTTATTTTATCCTTTACTTAACATCTAGTTTGATAGTTCTGTATTTTAAAGTTATGCTAGATTTGTTTGGATGACATAATCTGTGACCATTTCCTTTCTCTGAAAAAAGAATTTTTTTTTTTTGCTTTGATGCTTGAGTATTTCTGGTTAGAATTCAAAGTGGAAATGCTAATAAAGAGATGACACATTAATTAAGTATGTCTAAAAATGGTATGGTCTATAAATAAATATACTGATTTTCTTTAGTGGCTTACTTATCAGTGTTAAGAACAGGTAAATTTCATGGACATGGAAACTCAATTTATGCAGGTTAAATTGGGCGAATCATTGAAAATGCTATGGTACTGGAGATAAAACTGGACTGGGGAATGGAATGGGATAAAACAATGCATTGGTAAAGGGATTTATCTACTAACTACATTAAAAGAGTACTATTTATTTTCTACCTATATTTGAAAGCTGATGGGAGAGTTCTAATCTGCCTAAATTGAGGGGCAGAGAGAGTTGATAGAGATATCAGGCTGAAGAATACACATTCTCTTTGTGTATAGAGTTGAAAGATTCCCTTTATCTCTGGGGTTTTGGAAACATT
>PVKC010029672.1:0-15050 GCA_004027635.1 Crocidura indochinensis
AATGAGAAGGAATGTGAGCAAAGAAGGAAGTTTCACCAAAAGAACACAATATTGCAAGGAATGGGTTTAAAATGCTTTGAAGGAATGTCCCAAGAAGACAGGTTTCATTTTACTATATCTGGAAGGCTTTGGAAATAAGGTCTGATCATCGCCAAGGCTCCCAGAGTGCCCCAGCTTTGGCTGACTCCTTCCATTTCCCTGAAAGGAGAAGTAGGGATTGGGTGGAATTGCTATCCCATAAACGCTCTGGTTTCTCAAGGACATGACTGCCAAGAACTGTATTTGAAATGATCTTTTGGCAAGCTGAAAAGTGACTTTTAAACTGTTATTTCACTTACTGTTTCCTTCTGCTACTTAGAAACATATCATCTGGCTAGAATGCCTTGCTTCCATTAAATAGTCTCTGTTATCTTCATTTATTTTAAGTTCTGTCTCTAATGGCAGGAAAGAATAATTCTCTTTCTTTATTTTCACCATCTACCCTTGTCCTAAATTTTTTTCTGAGACTTTCATCTGGTAAAAGTCAATAAAGACAACAAAGACAAGTCAATAAAGGCTCAACAATTTAAAGGAAATTTATTGAAAACAGTCTGTTTTCTAGGCACTGTGCCAGATTCCAAATTAAGAACAAAAATTAAATCTAATTCCTGTTCTAAAAACACTCCCCAGTTTATGGTAGAAAAGACTGTGGTAACCCCCTAAGTACATGGTCACTCAGTATATATTTGGGCTGCCTACTATGTTAACTTTCCTTTGGAGTCCTTTTGAGGAGGTTAAATACCATGATAATTATTATAAATATAATAATTCTCATGGGAAAATTGAACATTTCTTTTTTTGTTTGTTTTTTTTTTGGGGGGGTTGGGCCACACTCAGTGACGCTCAGAGGTTATTCCTGGCTATGTGCTCAGAAGTCGCTCCTGGCTTGGGGGGTCATATGGGAAACCGGGGGATCGAACCGCGGTTCATCCTAGGCTAGCCCAGGCAAGGCAGGCACCTAACCTCCAGCGCCACCGCCCAGCCCCAAACTGAACATTTCTTAATGGACATGTTTAACAAGGCTATCACTTAAAATTTGAAGGGAAGATAATGCTAGCTTGAAAACAATAGTGGAAAATTATGGATAGGACATATACACATTCTTAACACAGTATGCACAAAAATGCCTTGTTGGGGTCTGAGAGATAGTACAGTAAGCCAGGCATAAGCACTGCCAGTTTTGTCCTCAAAATAATCAAAACATGGGGGCCGGGCGGTGGCGCTGGAGGTAAAGTGCCTGCCTTTCCTGCGCTAGCCTAGGACGGACCACGGTTCGATTCCCCGGTTCCCCATATGGTCCCCCAAGCCAGGAGCGACTTCTGAGCACATAGCCAGGAGTAACCCCTGAGCATCACTGGGTGTGGCCCAAAAACCAAAAAAAAAAAAAATAAGAATAAAAAAAATAATCAAAACATGTCTTGATACTAAGAGTATAAAATGTAAAAAAAACTAAAGGCAAGTTGTTAGGATTGGTGAAACAGGGAGGAGGATGCTATTACATGGGTCAAGTTTTAAAAAAATCTTTAAAGTAGTTGGAAGAAAGAATACACCAATATCAAGAGCTCTCTTTCTTTCAGTGAAACAATATACAAATTTAGATGCTTCTCTTGGTATTATTCATTCAATTTACATGTAAAAAATGTCTATTATGTGCAGATCTTCAATAGTCCCTGAACTTAAGAAGAGAAAGGGGCCAAAGCGATAGCACAGCGATAGGGCATAAGCCTTGCAAGCAGCTGACCCAGGATTGACTTGGGTTTGATCCCTGGAGTCCCGTATGGCTCCCCAAGTCAGGAGCAAGGTCTGAGCACATAGCATGTTTCTATTAAACCCTAGAAGTCAACATGTGTGGCCCCAAAACCAACAAAAAAGAGAGAGAGAGAAATAAAACAGGACTTCAGTCAATTCATTAGAGAGCTTATATAATATGGAGGAAGCTAAAAATAACCTTGCTAAAATCAGAGATGAGGAAATGACCAATCCTGTTTTCATATCATTTATTAGTTCAACAGACTATGTGCAATGCATGAAATCTGGGTTTCATTCCTGCACTACATGGTTCCTTGAGCACTTCTCATTGCAACTCTTCATTAGAAAGCCAGTTATAGATACTTAATAACAGATATGCCTCTTGTCCCCCAAAACAAAAATAAAATAAATTGGACATAATTTTTATACATGCTACTCAGAGATTTCTAATCCACAGCCAAATGTAAAAATAATATGAGATTACTAACTGACTCTGACTAGAATACGCTGACAACAGCATCTTCTGGTCTTACATTGTAAGTGACTACACTCCTCCACTGAATAGATTTCCATATGTGGAGACTGAATTTCACTTGATCTTAGCCAAAAGGCCAAGAAGCGATGTGGAGACTGAATTTCAAAGAAATATTGATTTACAAAAAATGAACTCCAAGGATAGTACAGATTCTATGAATGGCATTTGAACAGTCCTGAGGCAAACATACTTGTGTGAATTCCCAAAAATACTTTCTAAACTGTGTGCTTAGACTATTAATGAATGATGTTTTAAAAAAAAGGTTGTGGAGGGTTAAGGAATTAATAGTGTCTCTAACTCTGGGGGTTGGAGAGATAGCTCAATGGGTAGGGTACTTTACCTTGCACACAACCAGTCTGAGTTTGTTCCCTGGTTGGCCTGGTTTCTTGTCATAGTGATCTGTAAACACAGAGCCAGGATTAAGACCATAACACACATTTGGGTGTATTATGAACATGAACAAAATAAAATCTTACCAAATTCATTTTAATCCTAATTTCCAGTACTCAAAATGTCATCTTCTTGGACGATGAACTCTTTGGAGGGGAATCATGTTAAAATATAATTACTAGGGAAGATTCAAATTAGTAATGGCTCAGCAGCAACCCCACTGTCAACATCTTCATTTCAGCCTCTATAAGCAGAAGATAGTGTATACCCATTAATGCTGAGAGAGTACAAAGATTAAGGTGCTTGCTGGCTTCACTCCATTTTGTTTTCTGGCATCTCTTATGGCCTCACAAGCACCACCAGGAGTGTTCCCTGAGCACAAAGTCAGGAGTAATTCCTGAACACACCAAATATGGTCCTTTCAAAACAACAAACAAACAAACACCTGTCATTATGTGCTTCTTAAACTTTTCTTCTCTGTGTCCTACTTCCAACTTTGTTTCCTTTCTATGCCACCCAACTACTTGTTCTATTGGTTGTCACCTAGACAACATGGCTCCCACTTAAGTGATTTTCACCTGTGGTTCCCTCACAATATTCTGGGGTTTATATGGGTAGAGCTATAACCTATACTTGAAAAACATTGATTTTAGCCATTGATTTGTGACCTTTCAAAAAAAATCCTGTAGCAAACTAATATAAAAGGTTAAGTATGTTTTGGAAATTTCAAGTTACAGAGAACCTAATTTCTCTATTGTAGTGTCTCATAAATTCATATAAGCTAGCGTTTGCCTAACCTGTGAATGGAACAGAGGAGCCCTTTTCACCCATGTTTGGTGACAAAATGTTTTTCAATGATTGAAGAATTATTTTATGAGCCTACTTCTCAGTAAGTCTGGAGCAAGAAAGCAGAGTCCCAGTTCTCCTGAGGAGACATGTAAGGAAAACTACCAAAAGACAGCCTCATGGAGCATGGCTGCTGGAAGTACATAATAATGAAGATGGACATTTCTAATGTCTTATTTCAAATTTTTCACATTTCTATTGAAAGAATGTGGGACATATAAATCAGGACCATGAGCATAAACTACTGTAAGTTGTCAGCAACAACCTTTCATACCCAAGTACAAGTCTTTTTTGTTTTTGTTTTTGGGCCATAGCTGGTGATGCTCAGTGGTTACACCTGGCCATGCACTCAGAAATCACTTTTGGCTTGGAGAACCATATGGGATGTTGGGGATCGAACCAAGGTCCATCTTGGGTCAGACACTGCAAAGCAAACTCTACCACTGCGCTATGACTCTGGCCCTCCAAGTACAAGTCTTGTAATAATTTATATTCTTTATATATACATATATATTTGGCTCAAAAGCAGCTGTTTGAAGTGGAATACAAAAGGACTATAGTATCATCTTATGAAGACAGTTCAGGAATTGTAAAACTAATCAGAGGGGAATCTATCAAACTAAATGCATCTCTCTCTAATTTTCCTCCAAGCACCCTAATTGCTAAAAACAATTTTAGTTTTCTGAAAATGAAGCTCTGGGAAAAAGACCATCACTTTTGTCAATGCTTAAAGAATTGACACTACAAAAAGTTAACTTTATAGGCTGAGTTAACACATAGACATATAGAAGGGAATTATTTAAAAATCTACTTTTGTGTTTAAAGCTTTTAAAATTATTGCAAAATTGATGTTGTTTGACCTCTCTTATTTGATGTGTCCAATTATTGTATAAGAATAGATATAAAACTTTAAAAGTTTTAGATATTTGATCTATATTTATCACAAATATTTATTACTATAGCATTGTGGGAAGTTGGGATCATGCAAATGAACTATTCACTGATTTTGTTTGGTTGGTATTTCTGCACCACATCAACAGTACTCAGGGGTTACTCCTGATTCTGTACTTGGAAATCATTCCTGGCAGGCTGTCAGCATCATATGGGATGTTGGAGATATAATTCGGATGGCATGTGCAAGGCAAACACCCTACCCATTCTGGCCCCTATTCACTCATTTTTGTTCTATAGTTCTGAAGTTAGGTAGCCATTAACTCTAAACTTTACTCACTCTTTTAAGTTAGCTCCAGTTATCTTCAGATTCCTTGATCTCATCAACTCAAAGTTCCCCTCTGACCACAGTGGTGAGATGTCAATCAAACAAAACCAGTGCCACTTCAGCATGCATGCAATTTTGACTGTATTTCCAGTTAAAATGTTATTTATACTATATGCATATTTAATAATCCAGATGAATCTAATTATTAACTCAGACCAAAGGTCAGAACTACTCATTTTGCCCTTAGAACAGACTGGATCTTAAGTTAAGCAGTACAATGGCTTGAGCATGTACCCTGGTATCCTATCTCCTATCCCTCCTCACATACTCATTCTAATTCCAGGTAGTTCCCAGCTTCCTATATTAAACACAGCATTAATTAACTAAGTATTTCCTGGAATATGTGAGTGGTTGGGGAAATAGATGTGGTTTGGAGATGATACACGATTATTTGTGATGATTCTTTACCTAACTGGATTAGTATTTTTTAATTTAAGTACTACGTTTTTATTTAAGTGCTGGGAGGTTTATTTTAATGCTAGTTTTCAATAATATAATTGTTGTATAGTATATACTAAAGTGACTAGATGTCTCCTCCAGCAATTCTACTTTAGCATATTTTAAAAAATGTTTACTAGTTATTTCTAGATCTAACTATTGAGTCACTTGGGGTGTTCATTATTTTCACTGCTGACCCTTGGTTCCAGTTGCCTGCTTTGACACTGAGAACTTTGAATTACAGGCCTGACAGGAGATACAGCAATTTCAGTTGGTCCCTGCTGGCAAATTGTGCTCAATTGAAATGGCAGGCTGAGATTATTCCTCACAAAATTTCACAGTGCTTGATTAATGACAAGAGCATACCACAACTCTGTTTAAACCTTCAAGTTCTAGTAAGCCAGCAGTTGCTACCAGAACATTCCTTAAAATAACATATTGTACTTTAGGGGTTTATAGATCCTTCAAAGCTAGACAAGGCTCTGTTTCTTCCCCCAAGATTTTTAATTAATGGTCCAAACACCGTGTACTAATTCAGCTTTTTCTTTGGCTGAACCCTCATGCATAGGAAATCATGTATCATCTCCAAACCATATACACATTCCAGAAAATGTGCTTAAGTTAGGAAGCTAGAAATTGGGATTAGAATGAGTGTGAGAAGAGAGGTAGGAGATAAGGCACAAGGGTACATGCTTAAGTTATTGTATTCACAGAATACTCTCATGGTTACTGAACTTTCCATTTATATAAGTCTGATTTTTCCATTGTAGCAACTTTGGATATACCCCCAACCTCATCAATCCTTTTGTAAGTGTAGATAATAATAACTTCCACATAAAGTTGGCATTTAAATCACTGCTACCACTATTGCATGCTCCTTCTGTGCCAGACACCTGGTTACATATTTTGTTGCCAAATAACATCATGGAAGTGATACAATTAGCACATTTCCAGGCCCAGGTGGGGCTCTATCTTGCCAATATTTTCTCATCTCTTCTGCCTCTTCACTGCTGACCTCCATGAGAGTTGATTCTGTCCTGCATATTTTGCATATTGCTCTTCTCATCTGTATCTTATACCCTATGTTGTATAGAGGAATTCAACACATTTGTTGACTAAATAGAATATATGCTTCTGATGGAAAACTCTAATTTTCTGAATTCTAGGTTAACTCAATTAATTTTATGCTACTAAAAGCCATAGTGAAATATTCACTTCTTTTGCAAAACTACATTATCTCTCTTTTGGTGTCATTTTTATAACAACTTATAGATTATTTACACCCAAAGTTACTTTGTCTTCATGTTATGTATTCGAGGAAACTAGATTTTTCTTTGTGTTTGTTTTGATACTTGTGGTGGTGTTCAGGGACAACTCCAGTGAGGTTTTTTGGTGCTAAGGAGTTCCTACTATGGGACTCCAGGGACTTAGTGTAGTGCTGGGGGATTGAACTTGGACCTTTTACTTGAAAAATAGACACATCAGACTCTTGAACTATATTTCCAGACCAGCCTAAGAAACTACACTTCTAACTAGAATCCCCTCATTTTATGCTCCAGGTAAAGGACTATTTTCTTACCCCCAAAAATGCCACCAAAAATATGAATGTGTAAATGTGTAGCTAAAATCAACCACTATAGAAATGCTCCTTTATTCCATTGAAAAAATAACAATAAAATTAGTATGCATAGTAAATCAAAACAGCTTTGTCTATTAGAGAGTGAATGTAGGGAAGGACTGGAGAACATTCTGGTTCAAATGTTGCACTGATTCTTTTGGCCATCAAGCTCTCTTTTGTGAGTGCTTCCATAAGAGACTTAATTTGACTTTTCTTCATGATGCTTATTTACCCCTATACTCAAACAAGAGCAACAACAAAAAAAACATTTTAAGTTCAATTGACACAGCATTGTCTCTTATTTTTATTTATTTATGTCAGGGGTCTCAAACTCGCAGCCGTTTGTGGTCCTGCCATAGAGGAATCTTTTTTTGTTTTGTTTTGTTTTAGTTTTTTGGGTCACACCCCCCAATGTTCAAGGCAGACTACTGACTTTTCACTCAAGGATCACCCCGACTTTGCCTCCTGTGGTCCCCAGGTAAATTGAGTTTGAGACCCCTGATTTATGTACTATTTATTTAGGGTTTTAGGCTCCCCTCAGCAATGCCAAGGGGCTGCTTCTGGATCTGCATTCAAGAATCACTCCAGGCATTCCTCAGGAATGACTTCTGGTGGTGTTCAGAGGACCATATGGTATGCTGAGATTGAACCTATGTCAGCATCATTCAAGGCGAGCACCCTGTCTTATGTACCTCTCTCTCTGGCCTTCAGATTTGCCTTTCAAATCATTAAGATTTTAGTATAAGCATCTCAAACTCACTAGCTATTTTTCAGGAAACTGTGCTAATCTACTTAGCATTATATATGTTGAAATCAGATCTAATATATAAGTATTAGCTACTCATATAGGAGGTGTTCTGATTCTGCTCATCCATCAACAAACTGATTGGAGCTTTCGTAACATAGGCAGGTTTAAATAAAAAATGTACTTGAGTCTCTGCTTCAAGTGATTAAAGACTGAGGTCAGGCGTCAAAAATTTCAGCAAGGATAGCCACATATGCCAGGGTTTGAATCTTGAAACATAATCTATATATGTCCAGGCTCCATAATAAGATAACAAAAGCTTTTATTTTTATTTGTACTTTTTATTTCTTACTATTTTATTTTATTATTTTATTTTTATTAATTTTTATTATTATATTCGAATCATATCTATAAATTCCTAGGAGTCCCAGGGAGAACTCCTGAATTTTTCCCTGTAGGATGGGTCTAAAGTTCTAGTGCTTGGTATATTGGCTTTCAATATTTGTTGGATTTTATTATTGAGAAGGAAATTGTATATGAAAAAGTAAATGTAACTGGAGGCTAAGACCCTGCTTTGTTTCACTTTCTAAAAATTTTCAGTACTCATCAGAATATCTTATCACAGTTGTTTTGAGAACTGCTTCTATAACATTACATGTCAATGAAAGATAATTACCATAGGAAAAAAATCTCACTGTGGTTTTATTATTCCAATACTGAGTGAGCAGACAGTGGTCTCAAACAAGGGAGCCTTCTCATCTGGTTCTTTTGGATTATGACTAGTACTATGAGGTCTTAGATGGTGATGACACAGAATAGAGTGATTCTGGCTCTGAATCTTGAGTCACTCTAAATGTCCTATTTCCACTTGTAAATATTAAAACTTCATAGTATGAAATTTTTATCACTGAAATTTGATGATGTTTATTATATAGTTTCACTATATAACTAATACTACAGCTCACAATATTTTCAAAAGAAGGTTTCAACACAATGACTAACTAGTGAAGACATTAGACAGCCTGCTCCCTGCTTTTAAATTTTTTTAGCTGGGTCAAGTAAGTCCTTTAAAGTAGTGCTCAGGGAGTAAAGAATCCCCCCCTCAGCAATTCTTGGTGAAACAGGCCATATGTTCAATGCACGTATCTATGCATGATATAGTACTATGCAGGCCCTGCAATGCTAGGGATTATTTGGATTACTTCTATGATACAGAGAGTCTTCAGACTGCAGAGAGTGATGCTTAAGGGACCTATATATTAGGATTTGGCTTCAGGTTGGGAATAACTAACAGTATCACATGAGTTATAAAGTAAAGATATAGGAACCAATCCTAAGAACAAGGTGATAGAACTTGTCTGGCTCAACTCAGATATTAGGATCCCTTTAGTAAGACTGAATCCTTGCTATTCTTCAAGGGTAACATCCTCATTCTACCTTAATTTGTACTCAGCACAGGAACTTCAATCAACTACACAAATGCATAAGTGAAGTATACGGATTTCATAGTATATTGGGCAAATATACTAGATTATCTCCTACAGCTAAAAAAGAAATCTAATAAAATACTTATATATCATCAAGCCCAGGAAGACAGTTGCTCAATTTAACACATAGTAAACATTGAAAACAGAAAAGGAGGATCAGTATGATTTGAAATAAATGATGAAGCACAAAAATTTTCAGGAACAAGTTCAAATGTAATTCAAATGAATAGTCTGTTTACAGGTTAAAACAATAGTTACAGCAATGTTGAGTAAAGTAAGAAAAAAATAGAAAAAATGTGATATTTGTAACAAGAAACTTTTTAATGAGAAAATAGTTTATTTTAAATAAGTGATGGCAATTTCAACATCCTGGATTGACAATGAAGAAGATATATATTTTTTTACATTTTTTCCCTTTAAACATCTTGATTACATATATGATTGTGATTAGGTTTCGGTCATGTAAAAAACACCCCCTTCACCAGTGCAACATTCCCACCACCAATGTCTGAAATCTCCCTCCCTCCCAACCCACCCCCACCTGTACTCCAGACAGGCTTTCCAGTTCCCTCATTCATTGACATGATTATAGTAGTTCTCTGTGTAGTTATTTCTATAACTGCACTCACCTCCTCTCACTGTCTCTGAGGATTGTTGCAAAAATGACTTTTATTTTTCTTCAAACCCATAGATGAGTGAGACTATTCTGTGTGTGTCTCTCTCTCCCTCTGACTTATTTCACTCAGCATGGTAGATTTCATGTACATTCATGTATAGGAAAATTTCATGACTTCATCTCTCCTGATGGCTGCATAATATTCCATTGTGTATATGTACCACAGTTTCTTTAGCCATTCATCTGTTGAAAGGCATCTTGGTTGTTTCCAGAGCCTGGCTATTGTGAATAGTTCTGCAATAAATATAGGTGTGAGGAAGAGGATTTTGTATTGAATTCTTGTGTTGTTAGGGTATATCCCTCCGAGTGGAATAGCTGGGTCGAATGGGAGCTCAATTTCCAGATTTTGGCGAACAAGAAACTTTAAAAAATTTCCAGACACAAATATTAGATGCAAAAATTATAATAGCAGAGATAAAGATTAAAATAAAAATATCTGAGTACAAAAAGGAGCAGTCTATAGAGGTGAATAATCGGCAGTTATGGCAGTGAGATACACCTAATAGAACAGTCAATAGAAAAAAATATTTAATGTAAAAATAGCATAAAACCCCAATTGAATTACATTAACAGAAAATATAAATTTGCATTATAAAAATCCTGAAAGAATAAAGTGAAAGAAACTCTATTTGTAGAAATAATAGTTGAAAACTTCTCTAATTAGAAAAGGTATCTATGGGCCCGGAGAGATAGCACAGCGGCATTTGCCTTGCAAGCAGCCGATTCAGAACTTAAGGCGGTTGTTTCGAATCCCAGTGTCCATATGGTCCCTTGTGCTTGCCAGGAGCTATTTCTGAGCAGATAGCCAGGAGTAACCCCTGAGCACAGCCGGGAGTGGCCCAAAAAATCAAAAAAAAAAAATATCTAAACAGTCAAAGGAAGAGGCCCGGGGTTCCAAACTAACACCCACACACACACATGCACACACCAATGATACATTAAAATGTTAGAATATGAAAGTCAAAATATATTGCTTAACAAATTACATATCAGATTAAACTCATAAGATTATCCATTATGTGGAGGATGGAGCGATGATGGCACAGTGGTAGGGCGCTTGCCTTGTCCACGATTGACCCAGGACAGGCCACCATTTGATCCCCTGTTGTCCCAAGCCAGGAGCTATTTCTGAGTGCATATCCAGGAGTAACCCCTCAGCATCACTGGTTGTGGCTCTAAAACAAAACAAAACAAAATGAAATGAAAAGATTATTCATGGGATTTTTATTTTACCTAAATCAAAAGAAATAGGATGGGAATGACACAAAATATACAAAGATAATTAAAGAAAAGTTACTTTCAAGTAAGAATGCTTTGCCTTCACAGATTACCTTTAAGGTAGAGAGAATTTTAAAGACTTTCATGAGAATACAAAATTAGTCACTCAAAATTTCAAGCTGAATTGGAATTCATCAAATGAGAAGCAATATTACTTAGAAATAGTATGTAGTAGGAAATTGAAATTATACAATAGTGGTAGATAAAGTTGTAGCCCACTAATATGATTGTAATATTAGGAAACAGGCAGATAATATAGCAGGTAACATACCTCTTGTGTTTGTGGATGATTTAGGTTCTATTCCTAGACCCCTGCATGATTCCATGAACCCGGTAGGAGTGATCCCTTAGCACAGAACCAGGAGAATGAACTGAGCGTGATCAGGTGTGCTCCAACAAATAGACAAAAACCCCAAAATCATTGTAAGATCTATCTTAATAGGCCATAAATATAGTTGGCTTCATATAAATCACAGAACATTAAAAACACTTACAAAAGAAAAGCAGAGATAGGGGTCATAGTGATAGCACAATAGATATGGTTTATTGTCTTGCATGAAGTGGGCCCTGGATTAGATCTCCAGTATCTCATATGGTCCCCTGAGCCTGCCAAGATTGATTTCTGAGTGCAGATCCAGGATTAACACCTAGATGTGGTCCCCAAAAAAGAACAAACAAATATAAATGAAGACATTTTTGGCCTGATTAACAGCTCAGCAGGTAGGTTGTTTGCCTTGTATGAGGCCAAGCCAAGTTCCATACCCAGCTTCCTATATGGTCCCCTGGTCCCCTGAGCCTGCTAGGAGAGATTTCTGAATACAGAGCCAGGAGTAACCCAAGAACACTGCCAGGTGTGGCCCCCGGAAAAAAAAACAGCAGAGGAAATTATACAAAGATAAAGTTAAATTATTATCAGAGAGGAAAACATACAAAAACAACAAAACATCTATAAACAAACAAAATTAAAGCATTTCATGTTTAAATTATAATAACAAAATTATAGAATACAGGCTTAAGTGAGAAGTTCAAGCACAGTTCTACTAACAAATGATAACTTAAAAAAGATAGGTAGAACTAAACTATATTAGAAACAAAATTATAGCTAAACAGTACTGCTAGGTATGTAACACAATGATGAAAGACTTGATAAAAAGCACATATATTATTAACATGCGCTAAATTAAGGAGCATTAAAGTACATTAAATAATTACCCAGAAAAAGAAAAGTATTTCCAGGAATATAATAACAGTAGTGAATTTTAACACCCTACTTACAACTATAAACAGATCAACTAAACAGAAAAAAATCAAGGAAATGATGGCCTTAAATAATTAACTTGAAATGAACTTAAGAGACATTTATAGACATTTCCTTTCAAAACAGCACAAATTACTTTTTTTTTTCTGATTTTGGAGTCACACCCAGCAGCGCTCAGGGGTTGCTCCTCGCTCATGCTCAGAAATCTCTTCTAGCAGGCGAGGCAAATACCTTACCTCCATGCTATGTCTCAGGCCCCACAAAACACATTCTTTAAGTACATATAGAACTCTTCCACAAATAGATTATATGCTAGGACATTAAACAGCATCAATACTTCGTGAAGATTAAAATCTCACCATAATTTTGTTGTTGATGACAGTGTTATAAAAATTATAACTCAATCACAAAATGATTATCAGATTAACATCAAATATGTGGAAATTATATACATTTTAGAAACCATGGATCAACAAGAAAACTCAGGCAGAAGTTAAAATATATCTGAAGACAAAGAAGACAAAACAAGAGTTAATGGAACCTATAGGATGTGACAAAAGCATTGCAAAGTAATATAGACCTTCAAAAAAAAAAAAAACCAAACAAGAAAAATCACAAATAAACTTACAGTTAAAGCTAGTGGTGAAGGAATAAAGCGTTGAACTTTGTGGCTATAGAAGTAGTACAGGTCTTATGTTACTTGCTCTGCAGCCTTGAATACAGTTTAATCCCCAGCATCACACATGGCCCCCCTGAATACAAGGAGTATTTCTGAGCATAAAGCCAAGAATAAGCCATTAAGTCTCCAACAAATAAATAAAAAATAATTCCAAAATTTAGCAGAAGTTAACAATAAAGTACAGTGTAAATAAACAGAAATAAAAATACCAAATGTCAATGAATCCAAGAATTATTTTTAAAAAGGTAAATAAAATGGACAAACCTTTTGCAAAGCTTTTTATAAGAGATAAATTCATATATACAATCTGAAAGAGGAGAAATTACAACAAATACTATATCAATAAAAATATGATCCTACTATATACTACTATATCCTACTATAAACAATAAAATGCTAATAAATTCAATAATAGAAGACATGGATACTTTTTAGATGAATGCAACTTGTCAACACTGATGCAAGAAGAAATAGAAAACCTTAACTGATCATTGGTGTGGAAATTGAAATAATAATGAAATGCAGAATTCACAAAAATACCAGATGGCTTCACTAGTGGATATTATCAAACCTTAAAATAAACTCAAACCCTTTATATCTTTAACCTTTATATCATCCCTCTTTTCTGAGAAATCAAAGAAAGCTATTTTCAAATATAATTTATGAGACTCCTACTTTAATAACAAAATCAGACAAGCCCTCCAAACTAAAAGGAAATTACATATTAATATCTCTTTGATAAATATGGTTGCAAATGTTCTCAACAAAAGTAGAAAATTTAATTCAATAATACATTGAAAGTACTATTTATCATACAAGTGATATTTATTCCAGGAATTCAAGTATGGCATAATACAAACAGAAAAAAATATGATATTGAATAAAGGAAAGACACGTAGGTTCCCAAAAAAGTATTTGGCAAATATTAGCACCAGTTTATGATTAAAAAAAATTGGTAGACCAGCAAAGAATAAACATATCTTACTGCTATTGCTATGAATCCATATCATACTCCTGAAAACTTCCAATAAAACACCTGAATTAACAAACAACTGAAAGCTTTTCACTACAATCAAAAGCAAACAAGGCTTCCTACCATTATGGATACCTATTTAACTCAGTGTTAGAGATTTTAGAGCAATTATGCAATAAGAAATAATAAAATCTACATCAGAAAAGGGTAATTTGTGTTTATTTGAATAGACTATTATTCTAAAGACTAAAATTTGCACATAATTCAAGTAGGAAGTTAAGAATTTATAGTTGATGATTCTGGAGGAAAAAAACCAACTTCCATGCAGTTTTGGTGTAAATGTAATTTGGTAAAATTATCTTGAAAATGTAATCATTCTTTTGGTTTTTGGGTCACACCCGGCAGTGCTCAGGGGTTACTCCTGGCTCCATGCTCAGAAATTGCTCCTGGCAGGCACGGGGGACCATATGGGGCACCGGGATTCGAACCGATGATCTTTTGCATGAAAGGTAAATGCCTTACCTCCATGCTATCTCCCGGGCCCCGTAATCATTCTTTTGAATGCTTTACTCAAAAAGGTAAACATACCATAAATAAATCCTGAGCACTACCGGATTGGTCACAAGACAAAACCAACAAACAGAAAACAAAAATCACAAAAATGTGATAATCAACCTAATTCTTGAAGCATTGCTTACAACACTCATGTAAAAAAAAAAATATTAAGAGGTCAGAGCGATAGCACAGAGCTTGGGTGTTTGCCTTTCATGTGGCTGATCCAGAACACACCTTGGTTCAAGTCTCAGCATCCCATATGGTCCCCAGAGCCAGAAACAATTTCTGAGCTAAGAGCCAGGAGTAACCCATGAGTATCACAAGGTGCAGGGGCTAGGCGGTGGCGCTGGAGGTAAGGTGCCTGCCTTGCCTGTGCTAGGCTAGGATGGACTGCGGTTCAATCCCCCGGTTTCCCATATGGTCCCAAAAGTCAGGAGCAACTTCTGAGCGCATAGCCAGGAGTAACCCCTGAGCCTCAGCGGGTGTGGCCCAAAAACAAAAAAAC
>PVKC010029673.1:0-15050 GCA_004027635.1 Crocidura indochinensis
GGCTGGAGCTCTTATCTTGCAAAAGACCAACCTATGTTAGGTTCCCAGCATCCCATATAGTCCTTAGAGCACCACCAGAGCTAATTCCTGAGTAACCCCTGCACCACAGGATATGGCTCCCAAATAAAACAAAAACTGAAGGAAAAAAACTATCTATTAGTTGTTTTAGAGGCTATTGTGAATCGGATATTTAATAGCTTTTTCACATGATTATGTTAATGTCTAGAACACAACCTCCTGCAACTTGATGGAATTCATTGGTTAGCTCTTGCAGGCTTGGTGTGTTTGTCCTGGATTTTCTATTTATAGGATTACATGGCCTGCAAAGACATCTAAAATGATGTCTTTCTTTGCTTGATTAATGTCCTGCACAATAAACTCAATTTCAGATTTATCTTCTAGGAGATCCCAACTAGCAGCAAGCAACTTTCATTTTTACTCTCAAAGATAAATGTGTAGACTTTATTCAGCACGCATAGGTGCAGTTAAGATGCTTGTGCTAAGGTCCCAATATGTACCCATAAGCAGGGACTAGAATGAGTCAAGAATTTGACTCACGTATATAAGAAGAGGAGGGAATGTGAGGTCCTGGGTTCTGAACAAAGAAGGGTGCCATTTTGTAAGTATCACATGTCAGTGTTCTTTTAGGTTCTGAACAAGAAGGGAACACACATTGTAAGCCGCATGCTACTTTCTCAAGCCTATTTCCATTAACACCATCCCCAAGCTACCTGGCCACACAAGGTATATAGGTATCTGGAAAGGACAAGAGGAAGCAGTAGGAAGGTACCCTAGACAACAGTCAATCATTTTAAATATCATAAATAAACTAGAACCTTCCTATTTCCCCTCTCTATATAATCTCATTTATGACCTTGGGCATGGTCATCTCCTCTGGGAGACAGCCTTGATTAGTCAGTATGGGGCTTGTGGCAGAATAAAGTTTTGTTCAACTTAAAAAAAAGAGAAATGGCACAACTGGGTGGAGCACATGTTTTTCATGCAGGAGCCCTGGGGTCCATATCTTGCTATGACTGGTCCTCTAAGCATCACAGAGATACAACTCCCTGTCCCAGCATTAGCCAGGAGAAGCACCCAAATACTGACAAGTTTGACCCCTAAATTAAAAAATATATATCTATATATCTATATATATTTGTGTGTGCTAGTGTAGACAGACTTGCAAATACTATTTCTTATTCAAAAAAGTGATCATAAAACTTTCCCTAGAGGTATTGAACCTAGAAAACAGGGACATGAAGTTGCTGCCCCTCCCTGATACAAACTTGGGAAATAGGGGCTGGAGTGATAGTACAGCAGATAGGGCATTTGTCTTGCATGCAACCAACCTGGGTTCAATCCCTGGCATCCCATGTGGACACCTGAGCACTGCCAGGAGTGATTTCTCAGCATAGGTATAGCAAGGAACAAAGCCTGAGCACTGCTAGATGTGACCCAAGAACAAAATAAAAAATATAAATTTGAAGTTAGGATAGAATATAGTTAATGAAGACCAGAGAGATGGCTTAAAGAGCTGAACGCACGATTTCCATGCAGAAGCCCTGAGTTCTAAACCACCTGGTCTCCCCAAACACCACAGAATATACACCCCCCAATTGCAATAACATGAAATGCCTGGATGCTCACTTCTTCCGCATCTCCAGGGGAAATCATAACCATGGTCAACTCTTTCCCAATAGTTGGAATGTGTCCTTTGAAAGGTGTTAGGTGTCCATGATTGATTATTTTGTTGTGTTCACCTGGAGCAATGGAGCATACTGTACCAGCTTTCCAGAACTATTTTGCAAAAATATCAAGATTGATGATGGGTCCCTAAGGGGCCAGAGTTGTCCAGCTGGCTCATGGAGATGATGGAGCAAGCATGAATGCTCATCTTCCTGTCTGTGTGGGCAAAGCCGCAGTGAGTGTGGTGTCTGTGAAGCACAATGAAGACATTGGCTCTGCCTTCTCCCACCTCCACACTGGCCCCAGAAAATGTCCTGAAGTCTTTTGATCTTAGAACCAGACTGGAGAACAGAAAAGAATAGAGGAGAAAAGCCATGACAGAATACAGATGGTCTGTCATTTCATCACTCGGAGACCACTCTTTCAAATATATTTATTAACAGGGCTTTCATGGTTTCATCATTTCACTGGTATAGAGAAGCACATATTGCCTTGACAAACATTTTACTGTATTGCAACTCTGTGACCTTTTTTTTTTTTTACCATTTCTAAGTACTACATTGAAAAGAAGCCTCAAAACCTATTCCATCATTCTCTCCATGCTGGACACCCAAGTTGCCTACCAATAATTGTTAGGATTTTTTAATGCTGCTAAGGAAGAGATAGAAGAGCGAGGAAGGTGTTTTCCTGGCATAGCCAGTCACATCTTTATTCCACAGTACTCTATATATATTCCCCTCAGTACCACTGAAAGTGATCCCTGAGAACTGAACCAGGAGCAAGTTATGAGCACTATCAGCAATGACAAAAAGGGGGGGTTCAAAAACCATCTTATCTCACTTATAAAGGGAAAAATATCCACCTCGTATATATCAGTAGATGGTTTCCTGAGTCAGGGCTAAGGGATATGAAAAATGGTTGAAAGTAAAATCTAGAAATAGAATTTCCATATTACTCAGCAATTTTACTCCCAGAAATATATTTCAGGAGTCCAGAAACTCAATGTAGAAAATCCCTCTGCATCCTTATGTTTATCACAGTTCTATTCACAAGAGCCAGAATCTGGAAACAACCCAAACGCCCAAGAACAGATGAGTGGATAAAGAAACTGTGATTTATCTACACAATGGAACACTATGCAGAGGTTAGGAAAAATGAAGTCATGAAATTTTCTTATACAAAGACTAATATGGAGAGTATTATGTTGAGCAAAATGAGTCAGAGGAGAAGGGCTAGATCCAGAATAATATTACTCATTTGTGGAATAAAAAACAAGTATGGTGATAATATCAAAGACAATAGAGATAAGGGCCAGAAGAAAGACCAATTCATGATTTGAAGCTTCCCACAAATAGCAAGAGAGAACACTTATGGCAGAGAAGGGACCACTATGACAATGATAGTTAGAAATTATTAGTCTGGACAAATTGGGGGCTGAAAGGAGACAAAGTGATAGACATGATACTTTTAGTAACAAGAATGTAAACCACAATGTCTAGAAGGGGTGTGGGAGGAGAAAAGAAGTATAAGTGAAAGAGATAGAAGAAAACTATCTGCCTCATAGGCAGGTGGGGTGTGGGAGAGCAATTAGGGACATTGGTGGTGGGAAATGTGCATTAGTGAAGGATGTTGTACACTGCATGACTGAAACTCAATATAAATAACTTTGTATCTGCAGAAAAAACCAACTGTACTATAAGCAACCTTCTATCCACAGTGTTAAAGTTATTTTTTAAATGATTGAAAGTGGGTACAGAAAGTTAAGTAATAGGTGAAGAAGCTTGTATTGCACACAACAAACTCTGATTTGAACCCTGACACCATGTATGATCCCCTGAGTAACACCAAAAGTGAACTATGAGCACAAAGTAATGAGTGAACCATGAGTACAGCTAAGTATGGTTCCAAACACCTTCCCAAAAATAGTTAAAAGGGATCAATTATACCATTTTCCAGTTATAAAACAGGTCCTGAAACTGCAACATACAGAAAACTGATTATAGTTGGCAGTGCCATATTGCATATTTGAAATTTTCCCAAAGAAAAGATTTTTAAATGTCACTTCATAAGCAAAAAAGGTTGTAGCTATCTGTGTAATGGTGATGAATTAAACTCATTGAAATCATTTGCCATACATGTAAATATGGAACACTGCCATTGTATTCCCAAAACGAGTATATTATATGTCAGTTTCTAAATGCTGCTTTATGATTTTATAGAACTTAAAAGTATTCCCTAAAATCTGGTAAAGTGCTTTTCTTGCAGGCATCTGACCTGGATTGGAACCCCAGTATCTCATGTGGTCCCTTAAACTGAGCCAGGAGTGATCATTGAACATCTCTGGGTGTGGTCAAGCAAACAAAAAACTTAGTTCCTATCCAGCCTCTTAATACAATATGAATTTATAATTTAAAAATAATTAAAAATAGAAGTTAATGGGAGTATATGGAGAGGATTATGAGGTGAGCTGGAGAAGACACAGAAGCAAGAATGGGGGTGGTCTTGACACTTTGATGGTAGTGAGGTGAGAAAACTGTATACATGAACCACAAGTGTCAACATTATTGTAAATATACAACTTCAACTATAGTGTGTGTGTTTGGTTCATAAGCAGCTGTGCTCAAGGATTCCTCTTGGCTCCGTAATCAGGGATTGCTCCTGGAGTAATGGCAATCACCCTACTTGCTGTAATATTATTATAGCCCCAATAATTTAAACAAAAACTTTTAAGACAGTAATGGAGGGACCAGAGCAACAGGACAGCAGGAAGGCATTTGCTTTGCACTCAGTCTGCCCAGATTTGATCTCTGGCACCCTCTAAGGTCCTCCAAACTCTTCCAGGAGTGATTTCTGAGTGTAGAGCTAGAAGTAAGCTCTGATCATTGCTGAGTGTGGCCAAAAACAACAAAAAGACAGTAAGGGAAAGCTATAGGCACTTTGGTGGGGATACAATAAACTTATATGTCAAAATGTAAAACATCAGTACTACTGTAACCATGTTACCTAAAATGTAATAAGAATTTTTTATGTGTCTTTCGTATGGGGGCCACATTCGGCAATGCTCAGGCTTATTATTGATTGCACTCAGGGATCACTCATGCTGAGGCTCAGGGGGAACCATAAGTAGTACCAAGATTGACTCCAGTTCAGCCACATACAAGGCAAGTGCTCTACCTGCTATAATACCTGCACAGTTACTTTAATAATAAAACATTTTAATTAAAGAAGAAGGAAAGAAAAAAAAGAAGGAAAGAAATGTTCCCTGGGAATTTCCATATCTATTATTCTGGAAACTATGTTCTCACCAACATAGTAATTTTTCCATGAATCCAAGTCATGGTCATTCATTCATTAATCTATGTCAAAATTATTTTGTAGGAATTATTTTGTGCATCAGCTATAACACTTCCCAAGTTGAAGCATATTCCCTAAAAGAATGAGATTTATAGGCCAGAAAGACAATAGTACAGGGGCAGGAGAGATAGCACAGCAGTAGGACATTTGCCTTGCATACAGTCAACCTGGGAGTGACGCGGTTTGATTCCTGGCATCCCATATGGGCCTCCAACCTGCCACGGACGATATGTGAGTGCAGAGCCAGGAGTAACCCCTGAGCGCTGCCAGGTGTGGCCCAAAAACCAACCAATCAATCAGTCAGTAAAGTTTTTTAAAGAACTATGATAGTACAGCAGGTAACATACTTGCATTGCATGCGACTGACCCAGGTTCAATCCCTCGCATTCCATAAGGTTTATCAAGCTCACCAGGAATGATGCCTGAGTACAGATCTAGGAATGCAGTGTAACCCCAGGCTCCTGCCCCCACCCAAAGGGATTTTTCAGCCTTTACTTTATCTAGCAATTTGCAAGTATTTTACTTCTGTTTTATTTCTTTCCTTTGGATTATCTTTAAACCCACAGTATAATTCCACTCATTTCCCAGAGAGGAGGTGTGTGGTGTGCTCACATTGCAGATGAGTCACATCAAGCCTGTTCATCTCAGCAAATGCCATCCCCTTATATCAGCCTAATGCCACACCAGCAGGTTTATTGGCCATCATGAGACCAGGTAGCTGGTTTGGCAAGCTAAGCACATGTGAGACAATCAAGAGGCCCAGTTGGGTCCCTTAGTGAGCACAAAACTGCAAGTAACACCCAGGAACTACCAGATGGGCACTCCCCCAAATGGTTGACCAACTTGTACACTTGAAATCGGAGGTGAGGGGCCACAGAATAGAATAGTAGGTTTTTAAAAGCTTATGTTTGTGATGCCATCTCATTTGTCCTGATTGTGAGTTTTGTGCTGACTTGGAGTCTGTGACAACTTGATGAAGTAGGAACTAAACTGCCTCGAACCCATTCCTTATATAATTCCAAGTTAGAGCTGGTCAAAAGAGACACTTATGTGAGAATTAGAGGGCAGAAAGGACAGCAATACTAGCTGTCCCTTTTCTGTCAGCTGTAGTGACAGGTCCTATGAACCCTAGTTTATCCTGCTCCAGCACCAACTAGCTCACCTCCTGCAGGGTCATATCTCTTGCTGTAGTTGGAGGCCACTGCTGCCCATAAACATCTCCCCAAACTCCTTCATCACCTCCACTTGGGTATATGGTGATACTTGGTTCTTGGAACTTTCCTGAAAGTGCTGATTTGTTCAATTGCACCCATGCTTCCAGAACTGGCTATTTTCTCTGATCTATTCACTCTCACTTCCAGACATTCACTTCCACATTTGTGAAAGGTTTTATTCCTAAAATACTCAAGTTTCCTTCCTTGTTGAAATCTTGATTTATATAGACTGCTCACTGGTTTTGCTTTACTTTTAACAAGGTAAGGTAGCTGGATTGATAGTGGTTAAGTCACTTGTCTAGTATGTGGCCAATCGAGTTCAATCTCTGGCATACCATAGGGGCTACCTGAGCATTGCCAGGAATGATTCCTGAGTGTAGTGCCTAGAGTAATAAAGATTGCCAGTTGTACATTCCTCTCTCCAAAATAAAGGTAATGTATGAAATATTCTGAATTATTAAGCAGAATTTCCCTTCTATTACTGTATTTTAAAAAAGTCTAGAATCTATGTATTCCATAGACTTTTTCTGTAGATAGAGGGAGGCAGAAAAGAGCTTATAGAGTGAACTAGTGGCCGTTGAATACCTGCGAAACATGTAGATCAAGATGATAAAAGAAAAACAGAGGGGATATATTTCTCAATCTTGGATTTGGGGGGGTATGGGGGCTGTTTTTGGTAGTCTTTTTTATCTCTGATTTTGATTTCAGGGCCACACCTAGAGGTTCTCAGGGACTACTCCTGATGAGGTGCTCATTGTTCTAAGTAATGCTCAGTGGACCTTGTAGTGTCCAGGGTCAAACCTAAGGTTCCTCTATGCAAAGCAGAAACACTAATCCTTAATGCTATCTCCTGGTCCTTCTCTTGTTTTTTATGAGAAATAGGTGGAAGATGAAAAGGAATTAGCAATAACAATTTTAAGTCTTTGGAAATTTTCCAATGGAATATTATGAGGCCATCAGGAGAGATGAAGTCATGAATTTTTCCTATGCATGGATGGACATGGAAACTATTATGTAGAGTGAAATAAATCAGAGGGAATTCGGTTCACTCATATATAAGCAGGAGGTAAGGGAGGAGAAAGATGGGGGGGCATTGATGGTTGGAATGTTGTGTTGGTGTAAGGGGGTGTACTTTTTTATAACTAAAACCAAACTACAAACATGTTTGTAATCGTGATGCTTAAATAAAGATAATACTCAGAGATAATAAAGATGAGGGTTGGAAGGATTGGCTCACGATATGAAGCTCACCACAAAGAGTAGTGATTGCAGTTAGAGAAATAACTATACTAACAACTATCATGATAATGTCATTGAGTGAAAAAAGTAGAATGCCCGCCTCCAATACAGGCCAGAAGTGAGGGAGGAGGCATATTGGGGCATTGATGATTGGAATGGTGCACTGGTGAAGGGGGGTGTTCTTTTTATAACTACAAACATGTTTGTAATCATGGTGCTTAAGATATTATTTTAAAAATGTCTCTGGAAATTTTCAGTCAAAATTTACCATAGTTCTTAAGATGCAACAGAGAAAAAATGGTCAATTTAGTCTTTGTGTCTAAATAATTATCCTCTGTGAAATATCAAGGAAATTCAGTTTTTTAAAATATAAAGCATAAATTACTAAATGTGAGGATCTGAGAAATAGATGAAAGGACTAGAGGTCCTGTTTTCTAAGGTTTAGTTCCCAAGCATGAAATGGTCCCCCCAAGAACCAGCAGGAGTGATTCTGCAGAACCACAAGATGTAGTCCATCATCATCATCCTCATCATCATTGCACGTGCCAGGGATATTAAACATTATTAAAACCAACAGGTTAATATTCATTTGCTATTACTAAGAGGTCTTGTTTCTTCTGTGCCACTTCCCTCACTTTCCAACAAATAAAGGAAATTTACAATTAGCTTTCAATCTGACACAAAAAATCAAAGGCAACAAAAGGCAAATATAAACAAGTGGGAGTTCATCAAACTAAAAATCAAAGGAATTCATCTACAAAATAAAAAGGCAGGCCATTATTGTGGCCAGGGAAGGTGACCTTGCAGGGGTGAACTATGCTTTCTGACAGAGAAAGGGAGAGAGGAAACTTGACCCAGCCCCAGACTGGCTCTCCGCCATTACTGTGGCTAGGGAAGGCAGCACGCAGAGGTAAACTACACTCTCTGACAGGTAAAGGAAGAGGGGAAACCTTGCCGTGGTTGGACAAGGTGGAGGTTACCTACGCCTTCTGGCAGGTAAAGTGAGGGAAGAGACTTGAGGCCTGGGCCAAACCTCAGTGACTGCAGCCATCATACCCACCTAGGGTCACACTCCAGAGAAGGAACACAGCCCCATGCCACAGGTGACAAAAGAGAGCTAAGATCCAAGGCAGAAAACTCCAAGGCAAACGAAAAAATGCAAAGAAATATGGGTAAACTAAGGAAGACATTAGCAACCAGGGATAAAGAGAGTAATCTTAGCAAGTTTCCAAGTTCACCAAAACTCATGGGCCCAATAGATGAGGACCTAAAGTGGCAATGAAAGCCATGGCAACAGAAACCAAGGAATCATCAGCCAGCGAGTTCAAGAAATCCATAGATGAACAAATCAACCAACTCAAAAAAGAACTTTTACAGAAGATGAGAGAATACATAAATATGGAATTAAAGGAAATAAAAATGTCTTAGCAAGCCATAATAGCAGAACTACACAGTTGGAGAATCTCAAAGAAGAAATTAAAGAAAAACTACTAACCAAAAATGGTCAATAATTACAAGCCAAAAGAAGCCAACAAAGAAATAAGAGGTAAAGCATTGGAGGAAAAGGTTAGGTAATTAAAGAACAAAGACAAAAGAAATAATATACAGAAGTAGGAATACCAGAAGGGGAGGAAATAGGGAAAAGGTAAGAACAAGTGGTCAGGGAAATAATAGCAGGAAACTTTCTCACCCTCTGGAAAGAGGCTCCAATGCAAATACAAGAGGTGAAAAGAGTCCCTAATAAAATAGACCCTAATAAACCAACACCAAGACATATAGTAATCCAAATGGCAAAAAAAAGAAAAGAAAAGAAAAGAAAAAGAAAGCTGAATCGCTTAGAGTAATAAGGAAGAAAACCCCTCAAGTACAAAGGTGGATGGTGAGGAGGGAGATTTGGGACAATGGTGATGGGAACGTTGCACTGGTGATGGGTGGTGTTCTTTACATGACTGAAACCCAAACACAATCATGTATGTAATCAAGGTTTTTAAATAAAATATATTAATTAAAAATAACAAAGGAGGGAACATAAGATCAAACCAGATCTCTCATTTGAAACAATTCAAGCAAGAAGACAGTGGGGATGACATATTTAAATGAGTGAATGAAAGAAACTTCCAATCTAGAGTATAATACCTGGCAAAATTCTCATTCATATGGGAGAGAGGACTAAAAACATTCTCAGACATAAAGGACCTCTCATTATTGTGCAAATAAAATAGTTTCTACTCAGAGATGAATTACACAATCCAAACACCCAATCATAATAACAACCACCCTACACAATACACTGAACAACAGCCCACTCTGTCAATAAGCTCCTTAAATGTAAATGTGCTAAACTTTCTATTAAAAGACATATAGTAGAGTTGTATCAGAAAACAAAAAACAGATTTTTCTGCCTGCAATAAACACACTTAAAAGTACAGGATAGACACAGGCTTAGAATAAAAGGATAAAAATAAATTACTTAGTGAATGGAAAAACAAAAAAAGCTGGAACAGCCATTCTTATATCAGATCAAATTGCATTCAACCTCAAGAAAGTGATCAGAGATTAAGAGGATTGCTGCTTACTGATCAGGGGAACACTAGACTAAGAAGTACTAACTCTGGTCAACATTTATGCACCAAATGCAGAGTCAGCAAAATATGTAAGGGATTTTCTCACAAACCTAAACAAACATATGGAAGGAAATGTGATAGTAGTAGGAGATTTCAATACTCCACTATGATCACTGGACGCATCCACCAGACAGAAAACTAGCAAATAAATAAGAGCCCTAAATGAGAATTTAGAAGAACTAGGGCTAATAGACTTCTACAGGGTCCTCTACCCCCAGAAAGTAGAATACACATTCTTCTCAAGTGCACATGGAACCTTTTCCAGTATAGACCATGCCTTAGAATATAAATCTAACTTGCACAAGTTGAATCACAAATCACAAGTTAAATCGCAAATATAAGGATTTATAGAAGCACCCTATCAGATCACTATGCAATGGAGATCATGATTGACTGTAAAAAGAAGCTAAAGAGAAAATCCTACACCTGGAGATTAAACAGCGTGCTGCTCAACAACAGCTGAATCAAAGAGGAACTCAAAGAAGAAATAAAAATATTTCTTGAGACAAATGATAATAAAGCGACAAATAGTCAAAATCTGTGGGTCACAGCAAAAGTAGTAACTAGGGGGAAACTCATAGCAATACAGGCCTCTATCAGGAAAGAGGAAATGACAAAATCAACAATTTAAAGCAGGAGTCTCAAACTCACGGCTCGCGGGTCGTTTGCAGCCCTCCATACAACATTTTGTGGCCCTACCCTAGAGGAATCTTTTTTGTTTTGTTTTGTTTTGTTTTAGTTGTTTGGATCACACTCCCCAATGTTCAAGGCTTACTACTGACTTTGTACTCAAGGATCAACCCGACTTTGCCTCTTGTGACCCCAAGGTAAATTGAGTTTGAGACCCCTGGTTTAAAGGGACATCTTAAGGAGCTGGAAAAACAGCAGCAAAAAAGCCCAAACACAGCCAGAAGACAAGAAATAATAAAAACCAGAGCAAAAATAAACAACATTAAAACTAGAAAAAAACAATACAAAAAAATCAATGAGACCAGGAGTTTGGTTTTTTGAAAGAGTCAACAAAATAGACAAACTGCTGGCAAGACTCACCGAAAAAGGGGGGTGAAAACACCCAAATAAATAGGATTACAAATGAAAGGGGAGAGATTACAATAGAAACCTATGCAATCCAACACATCATGAGGACTTATTATGAACAACTATTCTCACTTAGGTTAGTGAACCCTGAAGAAACCGACAGATTTCTGGAAAAATATCATCTTCCAAGACTTAATAAGGAGGATGTAGAAAGCCTAAACAGGCCAATCACATCTCAGGAAATTGAATAAGTAATTAAGAAACTCTCCAAGAACAAATGTCCAGGAAGAGGTGGATTTACAGGTGAATTTTATCAAACATTCTGAGAAGAATTACTACCATTGATCAACAGGCCTTTCTAAAACATTGAAAAGAGAGATTCCTTCCTAACTCCTGTTAAGAGGCGATATGAAACTCATTCCCAAAGATGGTGAAGACATCGCCAGGAAAGAAAACTAGACACCACTCTCAATAATAAACATAGATAAAAAATTATCAACAAAATCTTAGCAAAATGAATCCAACAATACATCAAAAAGACTACTCACTATAACAAAGTGGGTTTCATCCCAGGGATGCAAGGATGGTTCAACATAAGCAAATCAATACCATACACCACATCAGCATTAAGAAAGACAAAAATCACATACTTATATCAATCTATGCAGGGAGGGCATTTGACAAAATCCAACACTCATCCATGATGAAATTATTTAGCAAAATAAAATGGAAGGACCCTTCCTCAAGATATCTATAAAATAGCTATATCTACATATATATCGATATATATATATCCATATGTCTTTACAGCTATTTACAAAAAGCCCACAACTAACATTATCGTTAATGGCAATAAATGAAAGCATTTCCACTAAGGTCAGGAATTAGGCAAGGCTATCCACTCTCTACTCTCTTATTTGATATAGTTTTAGAAGTCTTAGCAATAGCAATTAGACAAAAGAAGTGAATCAATGGAATCCAAATAAGGAAAGAGGAACTCTCTTTTTGAGTATGATATGATGATATGCTTAGAAAACCCTAAAGAGACACAGTAAACTTCTAGAAACAATGAATCAATACAGCAAAGTGGCTGACTACAAAGTCAATACACAAACAATGTAGCATTTTTCTATACCAGTGGTCTGCAACCTTTTTTTTCAACTGAGTCAAATCTCGCCCAAACCACGATTGAAATTTATTTTGAGAGCCACATTTTTTTTTGGTTTTTGGTTTTTTTGGGGGGTGGGGGTTCGCAGTGCTCAGGGGTAACTCCTGGCTCTATGCTCAGAAATTGCTCCTGGCAGGCTCAGGGGACAGTATGGGATGCCAGGATTCGAACCACTGACCTTCTGCATAAGAGGCAAACGCCTTACCTCCATGCTATCTCTCCGGCCCTGAGAGCCACATTTTTAGTACATAAGTTTTACTTTCACCATATTGATTTACAATAAAGTTTGTCCTCCCTCCTCTGCCCCCCCCCCGTTCCCATTCTGCCTTCCATATCCCCCCTCACACCCAGGGCCGCCAGAGCAGGTGGTCCCCTCTGTGTCCAGTTTACTACTTATTGATCATATATCTGTTTGATCCTGGTATCCTCCTTTATTTCCCCCGCTATTTGAGGGGCAGAACTAGATAGTTCAAGTTATATGGTTTTGTTTAAAGAAAAGAACAACAAAAAGTGGGGTAAAAATCAGATAAGCTGAAAATGGATGTAGTCCTTCTAGAGCAGGGGTCTCAAACTCAATTTACCTGGGGGCCACAGGAGGCAAAGTCCGGGTGATCCTTGAGTGCAAAGTCAGTAGTAAGCCTTGAACATTAGAGGGGTATGACCCAAACAACTAAAACAAAACAAAACAAAAAAAGATTCCTCTAGGGCAGGGCCACAAAATGTTGTATGGAGGGCCGCAAACAGCCTGCAGGCTGCGACTTTGAGACCCCCGTTCTAGAGGCTCTCAAATTCGGTTTGGGAGAGGAGAGGAAAAAAGGAATTGAAGTACCACAACAACACAAGAAGAAATATCAAATAAAATATCCAGTAAGCACTACAGCACTAAAGGCAAGCACCACATAATAGTCTTGGTCCTGCAATAAGACCATGTCAGAGTAGAAAAATAAAGAGAAAGATAAAATAACATTAGATGAAATTGGGGACATCAACTACCATTTCTACACTGAAACACAGAAATAAAAAAAGATGGAATAAAAGTAAACATAAAAAATAAAAAGTAGATTAAAAAAAGAAAAGGAAGGAAAGAAAAAAAGAGATTTTTTAATATAATTTTTATTTTTGATCATAGTGGCTTACATATTGTTGACAGTAACATTTTAGGTACATATTAACATAAAATCAGGGGGATTCCCATCACCGAATTGTCCTCCCTACACCTCTGTTCCCGTTCTACCTCCCATATCCTCTTCCTTCACCCCCAGGGCTGCTAGAATAGGTGGTCCCCTCTGTGCCTAGCTTACTACTTAGTGGTCTTACACCTGTTTGGTCTTGGTGCTCCCCTTACTTCCCCCCTAACTGGGAGGCGGTACTAGACAGTTCATGTTATGTGGTTTTGTTTGAAGAAGAGAAAAGTAATTAACTGGGGTGAAAATCAAATATACCAAAAAATGGGAGGAGTCCTTCTACAGGGAGAGCCACAATTTTAAAACCAAAAATACATAGGATGTTACACTGTTTTTAGTTTCAATAAGTTTTCATTTAGAATATTCTGCATGCAAGTATCCACATAGGTCAGGAGGACACAAGTAACACAACTAATAAAACAAAAACTTTAGAATGATATTATTTATCGATAATGTTAAATTCCATAAAATTTGCCTTACAATGTAGAAAAAATTACATCCTGAAAATGACTGACAAAGTCACAAACACTAATGTGAACATTGGCCTTGCATTTCCTTGGATAGTTTGAGTAAGTCAGGTTTGTATGTTATTGATTTTACTTTTAGGCATGATTCCAGGTTCTCATCGATGAGATGATTTCTCAATTTGCTCTTGATAAGATTCATGCTTAAAAATGATTGCATAAATATGTAGACCCTACCAAGAAAAGAACAGCACATGCTAGCTTTTTTAGTTGATTGTATGAGTTCGGAATACGATTCCAGGTGTTAAAAATCAACATATCTTCCTTCTCCAGGTCTTTCAAGGCAGACCACTTGTGCTGTAAACTAAGTTCACATTTGTGTTTCTCCAATCATTCTAAATTAGCACAAAGACGTTCAAATTTCGAGATCTAGTTCTTTGCTTTTTAAATCCAGAAATTGCATTTCAAAATTGCCAATGTCGATATTAAAGGGGGAAAATTTTAATTCCTTTACAGTGGCATTCAGAGGTGTTAAAACAAAGGCCAATGTTGCTTTGCTGTTTCTGAAATCCTGAAACCTCTTGAGAAAAGCTTTCCTCATCTTTAAAAGTGCTGTTTTAAAATAGGTAATGTCAATATAAGAATTAATTTCTTGGCAATATTTCAACAGACTTGGAAGGTGAATCAAAGTTTCTTTGTCAAAATCTTGAGCAAAAACAGATAATTTTTTTGAAATGAAATAGCTTCTTCTAACATCGAAAAAATTGTGTTTCCTTTCCCCTGTAGTTTATGATTAAGTTGATTTAGATGTGAAGTAACATCCACCATGAAATAGTTTTTGAATCCACTGATCATTTGTTAATTCTGGATAGTGAACACCCTTCTAGAGGAAAACTGCTTTGATTTCTGATAATAAGTAAGCAAAACATTTCACAATATTTCCTCTTGATAACCAAAATGTTCTGAAATTTGAAACCTTACAATATGGAGATGAAGCAGATAAAAGAGAAAATCCTTTTAACAATCTTTAAAGCAAGGACAGAGAAAAGTAGTGATTTCAATGAAAGGATATTGACACT
>PVKC010029674.1:0-15050 GCA_004027635.1 Crocidura indochinensis
GTGCAGTAATTAAAGGCAGCTACAGGGGGGGGGGTCATGGGGATAGGGACAGGTGCAGGGGGAGATGTTGGTGAGCAGGAACCCCTGGGTTCCCAGAACTAAACCTAATGTCTTTTTTTTTATTAGACCACACCTGGTGACGCTCAGGGGTTACTCCTGGCTATGAGCTTAGAAATCACTACCGGCTTGGGGGACCATTTGGGACACTGGGGGATCGAAACACGGTCTGTCCTAGGCTGGTGCACTCAAGGCAGATGCCTTAAGCCCTGCGCCAACACTGTGGCCCCAGCACCTAATGTCTTTAACTTCCATAGGCCAGGGTTCCCGAGGCCCATCACCTCAAGGAACTCATTTGAAAGGCACAAAATTCACTGAAAACGGAGCAGGCGGTGTCTGGGTCCTGCTTCAGGTGAGGACTGTGGGGGAGGAATAAAAAGGGCTGTGATGGTGCAAAGGGCTAGTGCACAAGAGTTGCATGCAGGAGGTCCACCAAAAATGACCAAGGTACACTGAGCTGGAAGCAGCCCTCAAATACCACCAGATACAATGCCAATTTTTTTGAATAATTGAAGGCATAATGAACAGGCAAAAATCAGAGGCAAATAGTTGTGCATGCACATGCATGCTCAAGAAGTGGGGAGTGAAACTTTCTGAGAATTCCTGGGAGAATCCTTCCTAGACACCATCTGCTCCTGAAACACTGGATTCTCACACCTCGAGCACAAGTAGTCCCTCAGAGGCTGCTGCAAGACAGAGATTAGCTTCCTCTGACTTGACCTATGGGAGGATGTAGTGGCAAGGGAGTGCCAAGAATTCGGCCAGCAGCTGGAGTGCACCCACCTTCCATCAGTGGAGACAAGGGCCAGCCAGGGTGGGAGTGAGGGTGGAAGGGCACTTCATCCTCCCTGTTGGCAGGTCTGGGCAGGTGCTCAGCCCCAGATGTCAGCACTAATGCCTTGATAAACAGGGAGCTTGCTGGAATGTGGCTGTTAATTGGGCCTCAAGCTAAAGCCTTTTGCTCTGGGAGCAATGGTTAATGACTGGCCCGTTGAGGAAGGTGCAGACTGTTTGCCGCTGTTCGCGTTCTGTCCTCTCTGCTTCTTAAACAGCAGTTTATTTAAAAATTGAAAACACGGGGCCCGGGAGATAGCATGGAGATAAGGCATTTGCCTTTCATGCAAAAGGTCATCGGTTCGAATCCCAGTGCCCCATATGGTCCCCGGTGCCTGCCAGGAGCAATTTCTGAGCATGGAGCCAGGAGTAACCCCTGAGCACTGCCGGGTGTGACCCAAAAACAAAAACAAAAACAAAAAAAATTGAAAACACTTTCCTGGGAGTAATTATTTCTTGGAAGCTCCATGACATCTCTCAGATTTCACAGACTGCTGTTGTCTTGATCAGCTAGAGGCCAAGAGGCCAGCTGCCTTGGGGGGCTTTTGCTCCCATTTTCTTCCATGTTCTTCGAAGGTCCTTCTGCCCACACGACCACTGTGAGTAGGTTTGGGCATGCTTGAGAGGACTTTGTGGCTAACTACGTGACTGAGCAGAAAGTTTACCTCATGAGAATGGACCAGAGAAGAATATAAGAGGAGACAGGAAGGAAAGGGTTGATCTTTGGGGGGAGGGAATATTTAAGCATCACTCTAATATATCAGGAACTTCAGGCTTCCTCACTGCAGGCCACAGCCTGAAGCTAAGCACCATATTTCCTGGGGCAAAAGTGTGAGCAATGGGGGGTCTATGATCACTGAACATCCCTCTGCTAGCCCCCCTTTTTATCCAGAGCAGTTATAGAATAGCATGCTTGCAGCAGTGGAAAGGGGGTTCAGGAAAAAGTGGGGAGGCGAGTAACCAAAGACCCTTCCGATTTAGGACTGAAGACTCCCTAGAGTCAGAATTGGCCTTCCCTTCTGCAGTTAGGCCCAAAGCTGACCTCCAATAGTTCTTCTGTGCTCAACCCAGAGCAGACCTTCTGGCTTAGAAAATGGACCCTGAGACAGAGTTTGCTTGCAGGTGGAGGGCAGTGGGTCAGTATAAGGTCAACCATTCCCCCAACTTCCTTTGTCCCTAACCTCTTCTTTTGGTTTTTTTTTTGTTTGGTTGGTTTGGTTTGGTTTTTGGGTCACACCCGGCAGTGCCCAGGGGTTACTCCTGGCTCCATGCTCAGAAATTGCTCCTGGCAGGCACGGGGGACCATATGGGGCACTGGGATTCGAATCGATGACCTTTTGCATGAAAGGCAAACACCTTACCTCCATGCTATCTCCCGGGCCCCTTCTTTTGATTTTTAAAAGCCCACCTGGATTACAGGAGACTTCTGACACCCTGGTGGAATTGGTTCTGGGGAATAAAGAAAGGAGTGCTGGCTTTGGGCTCCAGAGAGAGAGGCCATGTGGCAAAAAGCAGACTAACTCCAATGAATCTTTAACTCTGACTTGGTATTATTTTTCTGCAGCTACCCTGCTTATCAGACCAGTCAGCCTAAGGGGTTAGAAACATAGTGCCTTGGGGCCGGAGAGGTGGGGCTAAAGGTAAGGTGTTTGCCTTGCAAGCCTAGCCAAGGAAGGACTTCGGTTTGATCCCCGTTTTCCCATATAGTCCCCCCAAGCCAGGGGCGATTTCTGAGCACTTAGCCAAAAGTATCCAATGGGTGTGGCCCAAAAACCAAAAAAGAAACATGGTGCCTGGGGCAATCTCACCCAATTTATGGAATATTTTTATTTTGAATTACAAGCCACTCCCTACCCTTAGCCCGAGGAGCACCCCCACCACATCCCCCAATCCATGCCTGCCTTCCTCTCCTGGACAGAGTTAGTCAATGCCTGTCAGTAAATATTTGTGCGTGGAGTTGCCAGGACACACTGTGTGCAAGAAAGACCTGCCTTTTCTGCCCCCCCAGGCCCCTGGCAGAGGCCGCCTCAGAGGGTGAGGGCCAGCTTGCCTTCAATGTCTTCCAGCAGGAAAATTGGCTCAGACATGCTGGAAGGAGGAGCGAGCTGGGGATGGAGCAGGGCCTTTCTCATGCTCCCAGCTCCCCTGGGAGCTCAGCTCTTTATCCAGCACTCTCACAAGCATATCTGGAAGACCACCATTTTATAAAACTGCCACTTGTCAGACATTCACTTCTCAGTCAGGTCAGTGAAAATTCAGAGAACATGGGAGACCACCAGAACTTCAGCAAAACAAAAACAAAACACGCCAAGCATTTAAGCAAATACTCCAGGCCAAGCTCTGCCAAACACCAGCTATGTGGTTCACAGACCTCACCCCACTTCCCTGCGCTTTCTTTACAGTGGCCAGGGGCAGTATGTCTTTTATCTAACCAATGAGGCTTCTTTTTACAATAAGTCTCTGGCACTTGTGCTAGGAGACATGTCAGAGTGAAAACTGAGCTTCTGAACAAGTGAGAAAAAGGCCAAGGAATGAGATTGCCAGAAGTCTGGCAAGAACCTGCAGAGGCAGGTCAGAGGCAAAGAAACCAAGCAAAAGGTTTTTCATTAGTGCATTGAAGGGAGGGTTATAGAGGGTACCAGGGAATCTGGTGCCTGCTAACAAGATATACTTGATGAGCTAGAAGGACAGCTGAGGGGCTTAGCAGGCCTGAAGCTAGAAAGTTAGGGAAAAACACACAGAGGCCTTTGGCTCACCTGGATCTGAGCCCAGGTTTTTACTCCATGCTGTCCTAACTGTGTGACCTGGGGCAAGTAGCTTCCGCTCTCTGAATTCCACCTATCACCTGTCTTTTTATTTTTCATCTCCTAGGGTGACTGTTAGTAACCTGGAAAACCCTGAGTTAGGTACCTATGTAAAAGCCAATCATCTTGCCAGGGCATACTCCAGTCCATGCCAAAGGCCAGGCTTCATAAGCAGTGAAAAGCGGAGTTCAATGAAGGGCAGCGAGTAGCCTGGATGCAAGCAGCTATTAGTGGACAGTTAATCAGGACTGTTGTGGTTCTAAGTGATGGCACTGGAGTGGGCAACAGAAATTGTCTACTGCAGGTCAGCAGACAGCATGTGCTAAGCTCTGAGCAGGAAAGTGACTGAGTACACCAAGACTCTTCTCCTGGCCACAAGGACCCTCATGGGAGACTGGCTGGGGGACAGCTGGAAGTATAGAGTCCATGCCTCAGAAGCAGTCCCTAACAGATGATGATCAGGAAGTTGATTAGTAAATACCAGCACTCAGGGGTTACTCCAGGTTCTGCTCTCAGGAATTATACCTAGCCATGCCTAGGGGATCATATGAGATGCTGGGGATTAAACCCAGGTCAGCAGCAAACCCCCTATTTGATGTACTTTTTTACTGTTTCTTCAGTCAGCCACCCACTCACCTTATAGGCACCTCTCACGCTATCTCCCAGAAATCCCGGAATGAGTGGAGCTAACTGACTTGGCAGGAAGGTTGTTATTGGTTTATTTCTTGTTTCCCCCTCTCTTCATGCACAGTCCCACTACACTCAGACACTCCCCTGTGTGTGCCTCTTGCTATCATTTCACAAATAAAATTCTTATGATCAAATCTTTTTCTTGGGCTCTGTTTCTGGAGATCCAAAGCCAAAAACTAATCCAAGGCAGGTCCAACTAGTTTTTCAAGGCTTCAGAAATCTGTGTCTCTCTATCTCCCAGTTCAGCTCTCTCTTCTGCTTACCTTCATCCCAGGTGATGACAAGAGTCAGTGAATTTCCATCAACATAGTGTGGATGTCTATGTCAGTCTAGAGCTAGGTACTGGGCACCCTCACTACTAGAACTTGGATGGAAGATGATGACAACACAGACAGCCTGAAGGAGACAGAAAGGATTGGAGGAATAAGGGGACCAGAAGGCTTGAATTCCTTCTCTGACAGCAAACCACTGGAAAAGAGCACTGAGGAGATATGGGGGAATTTGTGCTTGGAGAGAATTATGTAGTTCTAAGAGAATGATGTCATCACAGCCTGAGGAACAGTTATGAAAAAATGCATGCATGTGGCCAACTAGATATATGCAATGAAATTGAGAGCAAAAGATGTGAAGTGAAGATTCAGGGTCTTTGCAAAGAGAGTCTCTGCAGAGATAGTTCCTCTAGATGTGGACTGAGAGGAGCTGATAGCAGGAGTTCTTAGAGTTGCGAGTCCAGTCCCATGGAGCACAGACCTGAGTGACGCATCACTCTCTGCTGTCTGTGTCTTGTCTCCATGCAGCACAAGAAATACCACACGCTACCTCCATCCTGGGCTTACCTTACTGAGAAGCTCAAACATCATCTCCCAATAGTAGTTAGATCCTGAATCAAGTGGCAGGACAGATCCCACCTGAAGGAGCAAATTAACTAAAAGAGATGCAGCATCCAAGACTAGAGGGTGGGAGCTTGAGTGTATATAATATATAGGGTAAGACATTTGTGTTGTACCCAGTCATATGGTCCCCCAAGCCATTCCATGAGTGAGCCTTGAGCACAGAGTCAGAAGCAAGCACTGAGAACTACTTGCTGTGGCCACAAACAACAATAACAATTAACAAAAGGAAAAAGTTAAACAAACAACACACCAATACTGTAGGATGAATGCCTGCTTACCTCTCAAGATGTTAAATGTCCATCCCTTTTGACCCAGAAATCCTACCTTTAAGAGGCTTTCCTTCAGAAAGACTCATGATTACACCCAAAATGATATGCATAGGGAGCCTCATCTGTCACATTGAAAAATTAGCAGTGCTGTAATCATCCAATAACAGAGAGTAATAAGGACATGTGGAAAGAAATCATGCTAGAGGCATTCTGAGGAATACTCAGCAGTTAATAAAGAGCAAAAGGTATTTTGAGGCTGTCATCATCTGGACTTCGGAAGTACCAGAGCCAGCAACAAGTGTTAGAGTACAAAATATTTATTCAGGTGATAATGGTCACCTGGGAGAGATGCAAGTGGGAGAAGGGAAGGGTGTGAGGAAAAGAGACTGGAGAGGAAAGGCAGCAGCTAAAATGTGTGGATTCCCAACTGTAGACAGTTGGGAATCAGGCCCGCAGACCAGCACCAGGAAGCTCTTTAGATGAACATGCAGGGCAACTTGGGAGTTGGCAGCATTAGGTACCAATTCCTGATTGCCCAATGCTCTCTGAACTGTTAATTTACAAGCACTTCCAACCTTCCTGGCTTTGGTCAAGGCAAAAGTGTTCACGTTTAAAGACAACCTGAAGTCAGCCCCAAGAGATGCAGGCCAGGCACCAGCAGCATCTGTCAAAGAGCAATAGTGTTCCAAGATTCCCCCGATGCATTCGTTGCTTAAGGGAAATGAGAAAAGCAAAATCACTCCTTGCAAAATATGATGCAATGTAATGATTAAAAGGTGTACATGCTCATGTGAGTTTCAGGACATACCGTTACACATATATAAAAGAAAAATACACACCAAGTTATGTTTAAGAGCAGAAGTCACTGTCACCTGATTTTACCATGTTCTGAATTGCCAAGTCCCATGTTAGTATTGACATTTAGAATGATTGTATTTAATAATTAGATTAATTATTAGATTTAAGACTTATGACTAGCATTTTTAATATTTTCAATGAGAAGGGGAATTAAAGAGATTAATTGTATCGTGTATGAGGGGGAAAGGTTACAAGTCCAATACTCATCCTAATCATTTTGAACTGGATAAGTTTCCAAACTGAGATGTGCTCATAGGTTAGAAAGATGAGACCTGTGGCAAGCATGTCTTCTGGAACAGTCCTCGGTAGGGAATGAGACACATGAATATCACTGCACTGAAACATATGAAGAGTCACACGGAGCAGGACAAATAATGATTCTAAAAAGCTTCCCATCAGATCAGACCAGCTTTCGCTGCCAAGTACACTTGTACCAAACTTAGATAAAACATTGGGGTTTCCAATGCAGATAAGGGATTTTGGTGTAGTGTTAAGGAATGCTTCTAAAACCAGATGCACTGCAGAAAGGGTCAAAAAGGCAAAGCTAGAAAATAATCACAGAATAATACAGCAGTGGAACACTTCCCTTCAACTTCTACCAGGCCACAATAACTGGAAAGGAACCACCCAGACTGGGTTTACTGTCCAGGTCCTCTTTAGAAGAGTATGTGCAGCTGGCATGGAACCTCTTGCCATGCTAGGGCTATATGTCAGATTCATGACTACTTCTAGGAGCTGCACTGATGGACAGGAGGTAGGAGGGAACTTTCTTGATAAGAGTACAGAGCCCCAAAATGTCCTCCTAGAACTCAGTCTGGTTGGTGGTGATGTGAATAAATTTTCTATGGAAAAATTTCCTGAGCCATATACTTAGTATTTGTGTAATTGACTACGCAATAATCACATTTCAAAAAAAGGAGGGAATATTAACATAACTCAATCCTGCAATGGAATAAGTGAGTGGTACCTGGGCTTTTTTAGTATTGCCCAATGGGTGATACTGGGCCACATAAATTGCCCTGAACAAAGAAAAGACCCTGTTCCCAATCCTGATACACACAAATAGGGACCTGTTTCTTCCTGTCCCCATCATGGGCAGCCACACAGTCAAGGAAATAAAGGAGTTTCTAAATATGTTTAAAGTGTCGAAGCACCCTTGAGATGGTCATGACTCTGCTTTGCAAATAGTATAGTTGGAAATTTTTGCTTCCTTATTTTCCCTCCAACTATCTGTAGAAGCCCCCCTTTCTTCCCAACAAATACTCATAGACTGCAACCTCTGTCCATTTGGAGGACATTTTTTGGAGCACAAACTCAGCAGGGTCTGCCAGTGAAATAAATTGAGTCTCCCATCTCTCAGTGTATGCTGCTTGGTTTTCACTGGCTTTTGGGGAGAATTTTCACAACATTCTCAGGAATGACAGAGAAGATTGTATGCCTTCACAGGAACCAAACTAACAAGATGACATGAAGCCATCCAGATGTAAACAAAAAAGACATGTACAAAGCTGTCTCATGATTTTACAGATCACACTTGGCAAGAATCCCAACATCCATTTTGCTAGTTCTCCTTCATCGGAGAAACTTAAGAAAAATATTAATGTGTCCTGTTTTTTTAACCCTCCATGGTGGGCAGGTATGTCCTCTACCTGTACTCAGAGTTATAGGCTAATTTCAGACCAATAGGTAAGAAGAAATGAGTTAGACCAGTGTAAGATCTCCTTGAAGAGTTTAATACCTTCTTCTCCTTTTTTATTTTATTGCCTGCAGATATGATGTGATAACTGGTATTTAGCAGCTTTTCAGATCATAAGGATAAGGGAAACTGTCTGAGGGTAGTCAAAGAAGAAACCAGGGTGCAGAAGAGAACTTTCTATCATGTTCAAATCCAGTGTTGGACCAGAAAGACAGAGTAGGGTGTTCCACGTGGCCAAACCAGGTTCAATATTTGACATTCCGCTTGGTCCCCCTAGCCCACCAGGGGGTTTGATTCCAAGAATAACTCGTGAATAACACCAGGTGTGGTCACAGAATAAAACATCTAGTGTCTGTCCATATTAGCTTTTGCTACTATATACACGCAGAGATAATCCATTTGCCTGTTGTGATGATACCCCAAACCCCTTACCATGTAGTGCACATTCACTGTGCATTGATTGTATGCCCTGAATAATAGAACATTGAGAGGACATCGGGGTTACCATATACCATAGAAGAAGGAAAATGGAAAAGCTAGTCTGTGGGGGTGATAAACTTGCAGTGCCAATATTGCTGTGCTTACAAAGTGATGCATAACTCCTCCCATCAAGAGCTAATCTCCTGATCTCTTCATCTAGAATAGCCATATGACTTACGGTGACCAATAAAACAGAGACAAAAGTGGTCCAGTCTCTGAGAAAATCTGGGCACTGTGATTTACCCTCTGTGGACCTGTGAGGCCTCTGATGACTGTGAGAACATGAGAACAAGCTTGAGTCTGGCAAAGAAAATGAGATCATAAGGACAGAAGGCCTGGCTAGGTGCAACCTTTACACTTGGAAGCTGTAGGCAAAGAGGCACCCCAGTGCTGAGCTACAGAGCCCAGTTCAGCACACAGAAAACATCTGGCTCAACCACAGATACCAGAGACATCATCAAAGGGCCTTGTTTGGAATCACAAATCTCAAGGTTGTTTGTAAAATTGTGGTAGTTGACTGATAAGGGGAACACAGCTCCTGAAGAATGAAATCCTCACCACATGACCTTGGCTGGCAAAGAAAGAGCTACAGCTCAACTGATCTGGTCATTACAAAGTGCCCAGTGTTATTCACATCCTGTACCACCACCCCCAAGACTCCTTCTTCTGCCCCTGGCCCTCCCTAGCGCTCAGCTAGGCGCTTTATCTTCTCCAGACGCCTGCCTAGTAACTGCTCTATTTCTCACAGGGGGCCGTGAGCTGAACATCTGTGGCACCCCCAGCCCCCAGTGAGGACAGGCTTTGTCAAAAGTGTGGCTTTCCCAGGGCAAAAAGGAGGGAGGGGTTGGGGGAGAATGTGGGTGGAGGAAAGCACAGCCCTTGGGATTAGTTTATGCCTTTAAAACATGCAGACATACAGAGAGAACGACCCAGTCTTTTCCAATGAGTCTTTTCTATTATAAAATATGTGCTTAGCATATCTATGTCGAAGTTTCCCCCACGTGCACTGAATCGAGTTACCGCATTAAGGATGGAGGTTTTGCCGGCTGCTTGGGACACATTTTGGGACGCTGCTGTCTTTGTACAGGTGGTCAAAACAGACGATTGCCACCCTCGGGACAGGTGGTGGAGTGAGGGTGGGGGACTACGGGTACAAACAGTCCCCATAGGTCTGCCTTTTAGCTTGATTTGATGGTCTCTTATGGTCTCTTATGTGAGTGTGGGAGTGTTTCCTGCAAAGAGCCCAGGCAGAGCCAGGGACCCTGTTGTTTACTGGGAGCCACACCTAGGAAGAGGTGGTGCTAGGAAAATAGGAAGACTGCTCAGATCCTGAGAAGCTGACCACCTGAAGCCGCAGAATGGGGTGAAATAATATTAGAGTTCATTTAATCAAAAAAATCCTTACTGTGCTTTTTGATTTATCCCTTACCCCCAGAAAAAGCCCCTTTACCTTTTTATTCTTCTTTCCCCTATTCTATTTCTTTCCCTCCCTTCCACTCCTTCAATCTCTTTCCCTTTAACTTTTTCTATCTTAATTGGCCATAACAGGGAAGTGAAATTCTTTTTATTATCTACTATATTTATTGAATACAGTTTTATGTTCCTTGCTCTTAATTTTTTAAGTGGATGGGCTGAATGCTTTATGGTTTTCTTTCAAAAATTTTTATATTACAGCAGTAGTCATTAGGCTGTTCACAAATATCTCAGTGGCTGTCCCTTTGGGCACATTGTTGTGTTGGCCAGTTCAGTAGAATTACCCCTAGATGGTTATCTTTAAACCACTTAGCTCAGAGCCCACCCACTGTTCCTGCCTCAGATATCCCATAACAACTTTTCTTAGCCTAAGTGGCTGAGTTGAGTGATGACAGTGAGTATGTTCCCCAGTCCACCTCAGAAGAGTAAGAAATTGTTTGTGGACCAGAGAGATAGTATTAGTTAGGGCATTTGCCTTTAATATGGACTACCCAAGTTTAATCCTCAATACCTAATATGGACCCCTTAGTTCTGTAAGGAGTGATACCTGAGCAGGGATAAACCCTGAGCACTATTGGGTATTTTTATATATTAAGTCATAAAATTTGTTAACTGTCCTAGTTCTTCTAACTGAGATGAATATTTTACTAGGCAGCTTATTTATCTGATTCTCTTCTCTGAGAGAAAGCATTTAACTGCACTGCAGAGATGGAACAAAGGGTTGGAACATAGGTGCAAAATGCAGGAACCATAGGTTCAATCTCCAGCACCACATGGTCCCCAGGGCACTTCTGAGTGTGGTTCCCAAACCAAAGCAAATAAAAAGACAAAACACTGTGGTGCTAAAATAATTATGCCTGCCAGTGGTGTTTTTAATCTTTAGAAGGCGAGGCAGGATTGCTTTGAACATCTGATAAAGCAATGAAACTCCCCTTCCCCCCAAGTGTACATTAAACCTCAATGACAGGTTCTTGACAACATGGACTATAAGTGAAACAGTGTCTAAGAACACATTTTTCCTTATACTACATGACATAAATAAGTTACATTCCCAAGATACATTTCCAATCACAAACATCTCCAAACTTCTGCATAAAGACCTTTAGAATGAAAAAATCATTTGTAGTTATTCATTCATTTGTTTTTCAACCTGTCCTTTCTCATTCAGGAAGTGATAAGGGTTAGAGTCTATCCCACTAGCTCAAAGGGCAATTCTCTCACACACTGGACATGTCCACCCTTCCATAAAAGGGCACACCCACACTTCCAATTAGGATACTGAGACTGCCAATGATGATCACATACGTATCTTTGTGCCATGGAAGATAATCACACAAACTCTTTCCTTTGCAGGTTGTAACCAAATGACACAGAGGCTCAGTATTCTGCATGTTTTGTATGCACTTGAGACTGTGCTTTTGTTCCAAGGTGTGAATGCCTTCTCTAGTATCAGAGCCAATGTTGACTCATCACTGTGTTTCCAGCAGGTCTCTTCTGACTCAGATATAAGCTTCCTTCCTCCCCATCCTTCCTTATGCTTGCTATCCCAAAAGTTCTGTGTCCTAATGAAAAGTCATGCATTGGGGCTAGAGAAATAGATCAATGGATGGGTTCAAACTTATCATACAAGAGGCCCAGACTGAATTTCCAGTACCTCATGTTGTCTCTGAACACGCCCAGCACCTCAGGAAACAAGATCCAGAACAGAGCTGAAGTAGCCCAGGAGCACCTATGGGTATCCAGTCTTGACAATCATTGGAGCATACAGGTTAAGTTCCTATAGACATTTGTTATGGTGGCCATGAATAGCTACACGGGGTATTTTTTGATAGAATATAGGAGTTTGAATGCCTGGCAGGGATTGAGGGGACTGTTGAAAGTAAAAAGTGACAAGAAATCTGGTGTGGGCAGCAGAACACAGTGGCAAAACCCTATTCCTTGGATTCCTCATACTTAGGAATTTGGGGGATACTGTGAGCATTTCTTCCATCTGTGACATGACCCACCATATGAGGCAGTATCTTTACTCACAAATGGCAATTCCTTTTGCATTCCTGAATACTGGTTTCATCATTTGCACCACCAAAATTACCGACTGCAAAAATTCATATGCAAGATGTTAGTTTAGAAGTAAGAATAAAATGTCCCCTCGTGATAATGGTGTTTAACACAGTAGCTTGTAAACAAGTTTTCAAAGTCTACCAGATCTGCCTGAAATACTAAAAAGACTGGCAACCAAACTTCAGAGTCTGCCCAAGGTAATATGAGAGAGAATGCCTCTTTTATGCCTTTTCCATTTTTCATTTCCTACCACCCATCCCCAAAGGAATCTCTGCTAAAATCACACCACTTTCCTTCTCACTTCAAATCTCATGGTCTCCATATCTTTGAACCCAAATGATATAGAAAGACATTTTATTGGACTAATTCTCACTAAAACATAAGTGACCACTATCTTTTTTATCCTCTCAAAATTCTCCATATGGGTTTACACATAAATGTCAGTCATCTAATGGGAGATCTGATCAGTAGACTATGTGCCAAAGTTAAGAGTAAGGAAGAGATGTTTTCCAGAAATTTGCCTCCTTTGATCAACTCTCCAAAGCAGGGCTCTTAATTGTTCTAGCTTCTTTTCATTTCTCATCAACTCATACTTGTTCAGAATGAAAATATTAGACCAAAATAACTCTTACGGTTGCCATATCAAGTGCAAACATGAGTGTGCACTTGTGTTGTGTGTGTGTTTGTGTGTATGGTATAGATTAGGGCCACTCCTGGCAGGGAAGCTTATTTGAGCATCTATAGACCATGGATTAGTCCATGGCCATTGACCAGCAGATATCCTAGAGTAGGAGTAGTGATGCCCTTTCCATGCCAACCTCACAGAATCTCCCATAACAAGTGAGTGGCACTGTCTGCAAAGCAATCTGGCATATTGGGAAAGGAAAACCCTTTTAATAGGGAATGGGTGGTAGGGGATGGGAAATACAGAATTTCCATTCCTACAAAACCACTCCCAGCATATAAAATTAGTCACAGCCTCTTGATACAGGGAACAGAAATCAAATTCACACGGAGGCTACTGTTGCCTAAAATTTCAGCTCTCTGTGTCACGGACTATAACCAAGGTCTGGCATATGACATGGTCTCATTCCCATCCAGGGAGGTGGGGCTACACTGCCCCAGAAGTGGCCGAGTGCCAACAAGGGTATACAAATTTCCTCCTTCACACCGTGCTTTGTCTGCAAGATCAGGAAAAGGCTCATTGGTATATTTCGAGAGAGCAAATAATTAGTTCTCTTGGAGTCTCATTTTAGATTTTAATTCTTAGTCTTGGAGTCAAAGTGGAGGAGCAGAAATTTCTATCTGTGGCTGAAGAGATTCAGTTTCAAGACACTAAAAAAAGGCCTTGCTTCAGAGGCAGTTTTCCATGCATGAATCAAATTATTCCAGCTGGGTTTTACCAACACGTCGGCAATCAAAACCTACTTTAACTTGCTATTTTATTCTTTATTTACTAGTTCTATAAATACTATGATGGGTGTGATTTTATATTGGGTTGGGGTGGTGGTTGCAAGCAGGAGGAGTTGCAGCTGTTGGCAGCCATGGGTCACGTGTAGGTCTAGAGTTTGGGGGGGCATGTCTGTCTCCAGCACCCCATCAGAATGGGGCACCTCCTTGGCCTATTCCAGTCCTAAACTTGGGAGTATAGCCCCCATGATCCACTTTGCAGATCCTTCCAGAAGCCCTGGGCACATTCCTTTCCCACCTGAGAGGACAAAGCCAACCTGCTTTTTTCAGATAGGAAATAATCAAATCCTATTCAAATCCAGAGGCAAGGCTGAGAAATGCAGGCAGCAGACAATTGCAGCCAAGGTGGGTGCCGTGGGACACAGAGCAGGAACTTCAGATGAGGGGATGGCCTCGGTGGCCCTCCAGCTCTGATAGCTGATGATTTGAAGAATTAGACTTGCACTCCCAGCCCCAGCGGATCAACCAGGATTAAGGGGTGAAGTGCCAGGGAGGCAGATTCTGAGTCGGCATTAGGACGAATCTGATAAAGATTAGACTTGTCAGGATGGAATTGGGCTGCCTTGGGGCAGCCAGCAGCCTGTCTGTGCAGGTTTATACAGCAGGAAGTGACCCTGAGGAAGAGCAATGGAAAGAAGACTCCAGGTTCCCAAGGAGATCTGATTTGGTATCTGGTATTGTCTTCTCTGGCTCTAGAAGCTCACTGTCCCAGCAACTAGGAGGGGTGGTGACCCTTGGGATTTCTGCTAGTTTCCTACATGAAAATGGCTCCCCTACCTGCATGTGGACACCCTCCTGTTCCAATTGCAAAGGAGTCCACAAAATGGAGTGAAGGAGAAGATGTGCTTCCCAAGGCAGCAAAGAGTGAGCCACTCTCTTCTCTGTATCTGAATTTTTTTGGTTTGTATCTGTTCTTCCAAGTTCTCATTGAGGCACTGTGATTTTCAAAACTGTTCATGATAGGGGCCCGGGCGGTAGCGCTAGAGGTAAGGTGCCTGCTTTGCCTTGTGCTAACCTAGGATGGACCGCAGTTCGATCCCCCGGTTCCCTATATGGTCCCCCGTGCCTGCCAGGAGCGACTTCTGAGCGAATAGCCAGGAGTAACCCCTGAGCGTCACCGGGTGTGGCCCCAAAACCAAAAAAATAAAATAAAATAAAAATAAAAAAACTGTTCATGATACTTTAACTCAATATTCCAACACTATCCTACCATCAAGGTGTCAGCATCTCAACACCAATGTCTCAAGACACCACCACACCCCCAGCTCTACCTCTCCTCTTGGTAGACTTGGTTCAATGGCTGACTTTCAGGGGCCATTGACCATTTGTTATTGCTGTTTCCCTTCCCCTCTGCCCTCCACCTATCCCCTTCCCTCCCCTTCCTTTTTCTCCCCTTCCCTCCCCTCCTTTCCTCACCTCACTTCTCTTCTCCCCTTCCCTCCTGTCCCTGCCTCTCCTCTCCCCT
>PVKC010029675.1:0-15054 GCA_004027635.1 Crocidura indochinensis
AAAGAATGTTAACCTAGGGCTGGAGCAATAGCACAGCAGGTAGGCATTTACCTTGCAAACGGTCTACCCAGGTTTAAACCTCAGCATCCCATAAGGTCCTCAGAGCCTGCCAGGAGTGATTTCTGAGCACAGAGCCAGAAGTAAGCCCTCAGTGCTGCTGGGTGTGCACCAGAAAAATAAATAAAATAAATACATAAACAAACAAACAAACAAATAAGGGGGACTAGAGGGATCCAAGGATGGGGTGGCAGGCATGGGGCCAGGGCCATTACCAGAGCAGGGGAGTGTGTGTGTGGGAAACTATGCCAGCAGGGTGAACCCACAGGCCCTACCTGCCAAGCAAGAGATTAGGTAGCAAGAACTGTGTGTGTGTACGTGTGTGTGTGTGTGTGTGTGTGTGTTCAATACTTACAGCCAAGTTTAGATCTGAGGGCAAGAACATGGGTTGTGTGTGGGGCATGAGGCTGGGGGCCAGGGCAGGGGGCTGGACTCAAGCTCGGCATTTTCTGCCTGCATGACTATGGCAGGTGCTTCACCTGCTCTGAGCTTCAGTTTCACCGCCGCAAAGTGAAGAGTGTCATATCTCAGAAGCCACCGGGCAGCTCCAGATAAAAGGACCAGGCCCAGCCAAGTCCAGTGCAGTGTGTGAAACTGGGTTGAAGAAAAAAGTTCAAAGTTCAAGGGCATTTCTGGACAAGCTGCTGAAGAGGGCATTGGCTTCACAGATAGCTTCATTATTAAATGAACTGATGGCCATTCATATGGGGATGGAGAAGGTGGGGGTGGTGGGGCATAGTAAGAAAAGCTAACAAGTGCCAGAGCAACAGCATAGAGGGTAGGGTGTTTGCCTTGTAGGCAGCCGATTGAGGAGTGATCCCAGCATCCCATATGGTGCCCTGAGCATGGCCAGGAGTGATTTATGAGTACAGGAGTAACTCCAGGTCATCTCAGGGTGTGGCCCCCACATCTCCCCTCAAAAGAAAACAAATATATAGGCATGCATAAAGAAAATGTTTAAAAAGTATAGGAGAGTTCTTTGTACTTTTTGGGAACACTTCTAAACTTTCGGAGTCATTTCAAAATAATGTCTAGTTAATGGTATGAATAAAAGGTCGTTCAGTCACTTAGAACAATGGCCAGCACTCTGCGGAAAAAAAAAAGAAAGTTTCCTTCAAGAATCTTTCCCCTTCCTTCTTTTTGTTCTGCTTGAATGACCAGAGGTCACACACATTTGTCTGTGGTGTTTGTGAGGATAGAGGATGCATACTCAGTTACTATGAGATATATGTAGTTGTGGTGACTTGTTGGGGATGAGCTATTATACTTGTGGTTCTTGCATCCTCTTAGTAGAATGTATAAGTGGTTGCATGTTTTGTTTGGCCTTGCAGATTGCTCTCAGTATGTGGGCAGAGCTGGTGTTAAAATTCATGGTCTCATGCCTGCAAGGCAGGGGCTTTACCACTGATCTGTCCTGGACACACTTCAAGAATAAAACAAATAGATTACTTATTTTGTGAGCAGTTGCACCTGAGAGCCATCTGCTTTATGTGTCTGGGGAAAAATGACAGAACCTGGAGCTACAGGAGAGTGGCACACATAGAATTTGCAGAGGGGATCAGCTGGACAGAGTCCAGCCAAGGTTTCTATTAAAAAGAACATTATAGGTCTTTCCTGTTCATCTATCAGGATATCAGCAGTGGCTGAGCTTCCCAAGGCTTCAAAGCAAGTGGTGACTCATTTGTTCTTGCAGTTCTGCTAATGGGAACTTGCACACTGGCAGCCTCATCATGGGTGACTTTAGATACAGGAAGACTTCCCTGTCTTGGGCAGGTTCTGGAATATGGCATGGAATCTTTGCAAGGGTTGTATTTTTCCTTTTGAAGTAAATGGCTTGCTGTTGTTGTTGTTTTAAAACATTGTGCTCTTAATTAAACAATTTTTGTTTTTGCCATGAAAAAGGGCTCTATCATTCACATTTCAAGAATATTTGGCACTCAGTAATAAAGAACTGTGAATGCTGGCCACCACATGACTTACATGATACCATTTCTTCACTTAACACTCCCAGTATACTGGAGGCATTAGTGTTGCCATTTAGATGGGCTTTGAGGAGTTAAATGACAGAACTGACAGCGTGCTGGAAAACTGACACAAAAATAGACACTAAAGTCCCTGCTGTCCCACATTTGTGGATTTTCATGGTGCCTATTCCTCTTCTGGCTTGTGAGAAGCTAATCAACACTTTCCCATTGACTCAGGCATTCTTGCCTTTTTTAACCATTGGCTCTCTCAAGCTGGCAGAGATGACTCCACTAAGCTTTGGCTGTGGCATGAAGACTTCTAAAAAATTACTGGACCCCCTCCATATCCTGCTGTTCTTTACAGAAATAGATGTGGGCTCAGCAAGAGCAGCACCAGTGTTTGGAGCAGTTCTCAGATGGATGTAGGAACGAAGGCTTGGTGATTCACTAATTCTTACAACAAACATTAATTTGTATTCCTACCAATTCACATGATCTACTAAAGTTAATAGGATTTATTTTGTGTAGATTATTTTTGACTCATGCAAGAGTGCTAGAGCCCCCACAGAACATGCCCCCAACCTGCAGAGATAATATGTGTATGTGTGTGTGTGTGGGGGGCTGTTAATCAAAGGGGACCACGATCCCCAGTTACTTTTGGTGTTGAAGACTTAGAGCTTGAGCTTTTCCAAACTTATTTGACCTACCACACTATTAAAATTTTTTCTTCTTATTCTCCCCTTCTAAAACTGATCTTTAAGTGAACAACTAGAAAAATTCCCCAGCAAACAGAATCACCCACTTTGGGAAACTGTTTTCTGGTTGATCTCAATTTCCTTGGCAGGACTCCTAGAACCAATCTTTTCTCTGAATGGCCAGCTCAATACCTAGTATAAAGTACAGGTTCAGAAAACGGATTTTGCTCCATCAAGTACGCAGTTATTTCAACAAGTATACTTCCTGTTAGATGGTACCCCCAACAGATTTTCTGATGATCTCAATGGTCTAGCTGAGAAATGTCATACATAGAAAAACCTCTTTCTACTGCACAGATAATTCTGGCCATGAGAGATTGGGTTAAGTGTTTTCAAGTCCTGTGCTTGGTCCAACCCCCAGATTCAAATACCTTTCCTTCTCTGATATTTGCACAACTGAGTAATAATCCTATAGATCTCTACTTGAGACAAAGCAGTAAAGCAAAGAAGAGTTCTGAAATCTGAGAAAAAAAAAACCTAGTACAAAGAAGACTAAAAAGGCTAGGATTGAGCAAAGCTCTCTAGATCCTCTGCCAACTTCTTGATCTAATGAGTTTGATGTCAAGATGGGAGATGGTTGTTAATGATCATAAGCACCTGCAGCTGGTTTCTGTAGAGATCTGAGCAGGGTTTTGCCTCTGGTTGAGAAGAGAGTCTAAAAAAAGGATTGGGGTTCATGGTGTTGCAAACATCAACATCGACTCATACTGTGCACCCCCTAGGTGTCTGGCAGAGTCCAAGTTTTGCATTTTGAGTTTGTTTTCTTAGCATTTCATTTTAAATGGACTGGCATATTTTTTCTCCTTGCACAGTGGATAAAGCTGATTTAACTTTGTCCTGAGGATAACATACAGACAGGTGGACAAATGTAGAGCTGAGACCATGGACATCAAAGACTTGCCTCTGTCGGAAGTGCTGGAGTGTGGGGAAAAGTCTGCCAAACCCACATATCCAGTGGGCTCTCTTAGAAGTTTTCAGTGAGAGCACTTGCAGATGGAACCAGACTATAGGTACAGCCATAATTATTCTCTCCTCAACTTCATTTGCTTCATAAATCATCAGACAGAAACATGGGAAAGACAGATATCAGACTTGCTATTTAGACCAAGTCTTGTGTGAAAATTAAGCAAATTGATTGGAGAAAGAGATCTTTAAGATCTTCCTTCAAAAAAAAAGGCAATAGTTCAGGAGAATGCAAAAAATCTCTTCTATTTGCTCAGTTTAATATTGCAAACCCCTTGGAGTGCCAGCAGAGAGACACGTGGGTAAGAGGACAAGTCAAATCCAGTGCTGGGGAAAACACAGCAGCAATTTGTCATTTCTTATGATTTTGACTGTCTAGGTTAGCTATGGCGAGCCTATGACATGCGTGCCAGTGGTGGCACGAGAAGGCCTTGCAACTGGCACACGGGAAGGTCTGCAATTAAGAAGTAATTAAGAAGTAACTGGCTTTCCTGGTTTCAGCTGGCCTCACGCAAAACTCAGTCTGAGTTGTTGTGTAGAGGTGTTCAAGCACCTTCTCTGTGTTGTGAGTGGTGGGAAAAGGTTACACCTCCCCCTGTCCAGGCTAGCTTCCTCTACTTTCCCCAGGGATGGATCTCTTACATAGCCAGTTCCAGGGAGGCAAGTGTGCCAGTGTCTGCTTTGCAGCTCACCTGGGAACAGGGCCAGTCTGGCCATTGGAAGGATGTGTTGGCACTTTGAGGAAATTCTTTGGTTTTGTGCAGCAGTTTGGGCACTCGGGCTCAAAAAAGGTTAGCCATCACTGGTCTAGGTTGACATCCTAGACAACTTTCTGCCAGAAAGTTGACAGAATGCTGGGATAGTCAGGTGTTTGTTTCTGGAAGTTTCTCATCCTTTCTAAAGACCTCATTAGAGCACTGTCTCAGTTCATATTGCTCCACATTTCCTCTTGTCCCAGTTTGAAGGGCAGCCAAACAAATCATGAATATTTTATTTCTGGTCACTCTTGTCTCCTGCCCCTGCAAAGGAATAGAACAGGTGTGTTGAATGACTCTCATGCAGGTAGAGATTCCTTATTTGTATGTACTCACTCACTCATTCATTCATTCATCAATGGCTCTGAACATGTCATTTCTTTTCTTTATCTTTTCATTTTGTTTGTTGTTTTGTTTTTTTGGGCCAAACCCAGAGATGCTTACAGGTTATTCCTGGCTCTGCTCAGGGATCATTCTTAGCAGGCTCAGGGGACTATATGGGATGCTGGAGATAGAATCTGGGTTGCCACATGAAACCCACTCTAGTCCTGCATGCCACTTCTGAGCTGGAAACCCAGGGCTGCTCCCTGACACAGGTTTCTTTCTAGACTCTGTGAGGGGAATTACCATTGCCCATAAGTGTGACTGTCATTGTCATGGCCTGGTTCCACGGCACTGTGCTCCTAACATGTGTGCAGTAGGTGGATAACAGCCCTGCTATGGAGGAGAGACAATTCCAGTGGTAATGCTAATATCTAGTGTGCAGGGAAGAACTGTTTAGTCACTTCCCTGCAGGCTCTCCTTTCACCTGCTGTTCTATTTTACAGTCCACTTACATCCTATTGCAATCGATAGACACATCAGCACGTTCTGCTGCAACCAGGCACATCAGCAATCCAGGAGGTGGGCTCCCAGAGGTCCCTGCATGGCGCATTAGGCAATGGGCCAGCAGGTTCACATCCAAGCGAGCTCTCTATCTCATTAGTTTCTCCCTGTATAGCAAAAAGGCCTGACCATCTAGGTTATAGCAATCAGGGCAGAATTGCTTGCAATTGTGATGGGAGATGCACTCGATTTTGGAGACTTTAGACAATACTGTTCTGTGAACTGGAGAGTTTTAAAGTAGAGCTAATGCAGGGGCAGGAAGCTATTTATTGAGCCCAGAGATTCTGGTTTCTTGTGTCTTTTTTCTGAAGGGGAATCTGTGACATGCTTCCAAGTGTCAGCATTAGATTCTTCCAATCTCAGGGAAGTTCTTTTCTCTTAGCTTAACAACAAAACATAACGCAGTCCAAGAGAAAGCAGAACATGTATTTTGCTCTACAATGAATTCTAGCAGGGGTTTTAAAAGTCAGATCGAACTCGGGAGCCAAGAAATCTTTTAATCTATAAAGTTCACAAATGTGGCCTGAGACTAATACCAATGTGCTCCTATGTCTTGGCATATAAATGGATAAGGGATGATTTGTTTCACAAAATTATTATTGATCTTACTAGTAGTTATTTCATTTTCAGTGGATTTTTTTTAACTAAAGGACAGCTAGGGAAGCAAATGGCAGGTGACAGTTTTCATGATCATGATATGATCCATGAATACTTCACTAGAGCATGTAGGAAATTTGGCTGAATTTCAAACATTGTACATGTTAGTCCCTAAACTACCTGATTTATGATTTGGCGTGGGAAAGAATAGATAAACACTAGAACACATTGTGCAAATAGAATGAGAAAAATAAAGGTGCAATACACAGAGGTCTCTGCAATCTCTACCTGGTCATGGTACAATACAGATCTCCTGAGTGATGTGAGCTTTAAACTGGTTCTTTGTTTCTATCTTCAAAGATTCCCATTATTTGCTGGGAAATGTGACTTGGTGAAGGATGGTATATATTGTATAACTGAAACTTAAACATGAACAACTTTGTAACTGTGAAAAACTGCAACTACAACTACGAACACCACACAGCTGTATTATGGACGACTTTGTAAACCATGGTGTTTAAGTAAAGTGATTTTTAAAAATATAAAACAAAGACCAAAGATTCCCAAACCTAAAGTGAGAAGGCTGAGCTGATGGGATTGGTGCTTCTGCTGATGTCAGAGGCTCCATACAACGAGAGGCCAGTTCTAGCTAGGTAGAGCTGGGCCTGATGGCTTCTAGACTTGAATCAGCTGCAGGATCGAGGCCCTGGGGTTGGTTGGGAAAGAACATTCTAGAAAAATCTGCAGAGAGGATAGGAACTGTTATTGGTCATGGGGGTGAATCTTTATTGGGAGATGACCTGTCTACAGATTAGGAGACTTTTCTAGCTTAAAGGAGTTTCCAACCTAAGGTTTCAAGAAAGGAGTTTGGAACCTAAAGGTCCTTTCTGGATCTTTAGAGGCAATTAGACTCTGAGCTTTTCTAAGAAGTAACTGGCTTTCTTGGTTTCAGCTGGTCTCATGCAAAACTCAGTGTGAGTGTTGTGTAGAGGTGTTCATGCACCTTCTCTGTGTTGTGAGTGGTGGGAAAATGTCACACCTCCCCCTGTACAGGCTAGCTTCCCCTGCTTTCCCCAGGGATGGATCTCTTACATAGCCAGTTCCAAGTTACAAACCTCATCAAAGAAGGTAGGAGAAAGGGCTCAGGAGAATGTTGGCAGTGCTTGGGTAAAAATCAAAATTTCACTTCCAGCCCTGTGGTTTGTCCCTTTGGTTTCCACCTTTTATGTAAATGACTGTGGGGGGGTGCCCCCTTTGCTTGTGGGCTTTGGAGGGAAGTGCCAGGCTACAATGCACCAAGCCAGGTTACATGAAGGTTATTGAAACTCTGCAACCATTCCTGAAAACCCCACATAACAAATTGTGAAGAAAATCTCAAATTTCACCCCAACTAGTTGACTTATGCCTTCGGTTTGTACTGTTGGTTTGAAATGGATTTGTATTTGGCTCTTAGGGACCTGCAGATTGTGTATTTGGGTCTGGGAGTATTGCTTGCAGACATAGCACGCAGGCACCCAGTGGCGGCCTGTTGTCCTTTAGCCCTGGGACCCTGGTGGTATGGCTTAGAAAAATATCCAAAAACAAAAAAAAAAAAAAATAAATAAAACTCAGCTGCCTTGTCTTGTGCCTTTGCTTGGGGGTAATTTTCTGGGTTAGAGGTGCAACTCTAGTCGAGGCAATGTGGAGTTTGCAGCCCCAACATCCAACCTATATATAGCTTCTACATCCTACATTTGAAAAGAAAAATCAAAAGCCCTATGGCTTTCGCATTTGGTTGCCATACTTTGTTTTTGATTTTGAAGGGCTGTGACACTGTCACCCATTGTCCTTAGACTGCTTTATCAGGGTCCAGAGTTTTGTTGGCAAGGTTACTGGCAAGCATTCCTTCATTTATTTAAAGTTAAACACAAAATTTTCTCTCCAACTCTCTTAGTGCCTTTGGATTTGTTGGTTTGTTTGTAGGCGTTGGGGGAGGCAATGTACTATGCTGTGTTGATCCTTGCAATCTCACCTTTCATTTCCTCCCAATTTCTGAGGAATATTCAAAGTTTCATCTCTTGTTCTGTGACTTGTGTCTCTGGACTTGGACAGTGTTTTTTTAAGAACTGTTTGCCTGATTCCCAGAGGCCTTTGGCATTATTGCGTAGACTGGAAATTTTGGGGTGTGGGATGGAAAGCTTTTTATTTTGGAGTTCTATGTGACCATTGGAGACACTGATTTTTCGGTTGAGGCATGAATAGAATCAAATGTTTTCTTTTTCATTCCATAGTTCAGCTGCATCTATTATAGAAGTTCCTGGAAGTACTCAGCAGTCCTCTGTAGCTGCTTCCGGATTCCTTTTTAGAGTTCTGAGGTCTCTTCCTCCCTCTAATACTTCTCACCTTAATTCCACGTGTCTCACAGCATACGGAATTACTGCTCTAAGTGTGCAATTAGTTTTACAAATCCTCTTTTCTCTCTCTCTCTCTGTCTCTCTCTCTCTCTCCATATGTATATATAATTACTTTATTTAAGTATCCTGGTTACAAAATTGTTTATGATCAAGCTTCTATAAATGTGCACCATCTCCCATCAGTGCACTTTCCCCACCACTATTGTCCCCAGCTTCCCTTCCAACTCTGCTCTCCCACCTGCTTCTGGGGCAGGCATTTTTATCTCTCTCTGTCTTTCTCTGTCTCTGTCTCTCTCTCTTTCCTTTTTGTCACAGCGGTTTGCACTATTGTGAATTAAGGGTTAACTAGCACATTACTTTATCTTCTTTCAGAACCCAGTTCTTATCCAGAGTGATCAGTTCCAAAGCCCAGAACCTTTTCTTTTCTCTTGCAGTAGATAGGTTTTAAAGTCAGTCAGAATCCAGGAGTCTGACCCCAAAGGACAACCAGTTTTCACCATCATGCCTGCTTTAACACAGTCACTTTTTCTTGTTCACCCTGAGAATTTGGCCAGAATGCTAAAACTCCACAAAGAAAGGAAGTTTTGTTTCTGGGGCCCAGATTGCTGTTATTTCCTTCAGAATCTGTTCTCAGAATTTTCTTTTTTTTAATTATTTTTTAAAATGTATTTATTTAGGGGCTGGAGAGGTGGCGCTAGAGGTAAGACACCTATCTTGCAAGTGCTAGTCTAGATGGATGGCAGTTCTGTTCGATCTCCCGGAGTCCCATATGGTCCCCACAAGCTAGGAGTGATTTCTGAGCACATAGCCAGGAGTAACCCCTATGCTTTAAATGGGTGTGGTTCCCTCCAAATTATTTATTTATGTTGGTTTTTGAGTCACACCCAGAGGTGCTCAGGGGTTACTCCTGACTCTGGGCTAAGAAATCGCTCCTGGCATATGGGATGCAAAGATTTGAACTAGTGTCCATTCTGGGTCAGCTGTATGCAAGGCAAAAGGCCTACTACTACTGTGCTATCTCTCTGGTCCCCTCTTTTTAAATTTTTATTTAAGCTCTGTGGTTACAAATTTGTTCATAGTTGAGTTTTAGTCAAACAACGAATACCTCCCTTAACCAGTGTATTTTTATTTTCCTGTCACCAATGTTCCCAATATATCCACTCCTCCCACCCACCCTGCCTGTCTCTGCCAGACATTTCACTTCTTTTTCACTTCACTTCTCTCTCTTTCTCTCTCTCTTTCTCTCTCTCTCTCTCACTCCCCATCTCTCTTTTGTCTAACTTTTTGACATTGTAATTTGCACCATTGCTAATAAAGTTGTACCATGTACCCCCTTCAGCACCCTGTTTATGTCCAGAGTGATCAGTTCCGAATTTTATTGTCCTAGTGGACCCTTCTCTACCCTAACTGCAACCCGGGCTCTTTGTTGCAAGCTTCCTACTATGGACAGTCCTATTGTCCATCTCCATTGTCTCTGGATATTATTACCATACTGTCTTTTCTTATATCTAACAAACTATTGAGATTATATTTTTTTTACATGCTGCTTAATTTAACTTCCTTTCACATGCCTTTGATGTTGCCCAATTGATTGCCATTTTAAAGGTGTACAAGTCTGAAGTAAATGGAATGCATCTCAGTGTAAACATTTGGGACCTCATCGGGCAGAGAAAGGAACACAAAGACTTTCTATATTGATAATGAAAGAACAGACTGGTTACTGCGGCTGGTAAACAAGCAAAACTTTAGGAATGCCGTTCCCTCCCAGGAAATACTTTAGGAGCCTCTGGTTTCCCAAGCATGCCTGAGTCCTATACCTAGTGACCCCAATCCTAGAAATGCTTCCTAAGGATCTGAAGGCACTTTGCATAGATGAGCTATCAGCATAAAGAGTTTGGTTTTCCTTCCCCAGGGACTCTGTGCCTGAAATAGTTTTCACTTGAGTTCTTGGAGAGCTGGGGCATGTGATTTCTTAATCTATTTCTAAAAACTGGAGTCTATATAGCTCCATCTTGTGAGAGAATGTAGAGGTTACTGAAAAAAAGAAAAGATCCTTTCTGGACCATTGTCTCTACTTCTACTTAGTAGAGCTGTGTCTACACACTCTAATTTTTATCAGCAAGTGATTAACAAAAGCTTTCTTTTAGTCATTTGTTCTCAATTTAGCAGCATTTATGTCCTGGCACCAAACACTTTACTTCTGACACAAATTCTTGTTGGATTCCAGAGCATCAGACAGTGCTTCCAGAGGTGGATAACTAAACAAGGGTTGTAAAATGGTGGTCTTGGAAAGACCTTACCAGGAGATAATTACAGGAGAGCCCACTCCACAGACACACATTTAGGTTAAGATTCTTCCTATCCTTCACGGCGGGAGAGAGAAAACTCTCACATTTTTGCTTTTAACTTTAGACTTAAATCAGGTCTTTACGAGTATGAATGTGTGTGTAAAGATCAAATATTACTTTTATTTGATTTAAAAAATGAATCCCAATAAGCCATAATATGATGTTATTATACATGACTCCTGACTATCTTCACACACAGTGAATCAGTAGTTTTTTTTTGTTTGCTTGTTTTGGATTTTGGGCTACATCTAGCAGTGCTCAGGGATTACTACTGGTTCAGTGCTCAGGAATCTCTCCTGGCTGGCATGGGGGACCTAATGGGATACTGGAGATCAAAGCCCGGTTGGCCACATGCAAGGAAAATGACTTACCCACTGTACCATTGCTCTGTCCCAGAATCAGTATATTTTTAATAGAATTTTTTTTGAGAGTACTGTGGAAAGTGCTATATTTAGGTACTATGGGTATTCAAACTGTGGGAAGAATTTGGTATACCACTGAGGTGCATTCTCATCGCAGCTTTTCAGATCAACATCTCTGTTTAGGGACACAGACTATATTCAGTATAACTACAATAAAGATAAATAACTAAAAAATAATAGATACATTTAGAATGTCTTAAGTTCCAAAGTGTTCACATTTTCAAATCTCTTTCTTACATGAAGTGTTTCCTTATAATCTATAATACTTATACAATATATAACCTGTAACTCTTTTATAAATAATACTTAATTGATCATAATAATACAAAATAATATAACTCCTATATAAATAGTTGTTATACTATTGTTTGAAGTATATTGTATATTAAAGAGAATAAATGTCCACATTTATTAAGTCCACAATTATTATAGGCTTAACTCTATCGAATGCAATTTTAATCTGTTGTTGGCTAATTCCTTAGATGTGGAATATATACAATATTAAGGCTGACTTTATCTAATTTAGTGCAAACTATCTATCTAATACAGCTAGAAAAGCTTGAGATTTTTCTCAGACAATCTGGTAAAATTTTCAAGTGAAATAAAGTAAAAGTGACAGTAAAGAGAAGATAAGTAATTTATGGAATGTCTTCATTATGATGCTTGAGGTCCTTTAAGAGGAGTTTAGAAAAATCAAGTAACCAGGAAAGTATGAAGTGATTTTCCTTCAAGCCTATAACGTGGAAAATACATATTTGTTGCTTCCTTTCTCACTTTGTCAGTTTCCAGCTATTGACTGTAGCTAGCAGACTTAACAAATAAATTGTACTTTCCGCCACTCTGCTCATACGCATACACATATATTCAAAGTTCTAAAATACATTCCCTTTGACATCCAAAAGACACAGAGATCATCTCCAGACTTTCTCGCCAGCATTATCTTTTTCTTTGAGGTTCAAAGGTATAAGATCAACAACAGCTATTATGTCACCTTTGGAGAATGATAACATATACAGTGAGTCCAAAACATGGAAAAATTAAGGGCTGAAGTCATATTCAGAGATTTCTTTTTTAGTATTTTAAATGGTAAATGAAAATCTAAAATTATATGACTATCTGGTTATTTAAATGTGTTCAACATTACAGGACAAAAAAAATCTGAAAAGCAAAAGTTCACTTATTGAGTAATTCTATTCTTTTTTTATAAAGAAGCAGAATTTTAGATGTGTCAAAATGTGACTTACATTTGAAAGTGTTTGAACTAAATTTCTTTCAAGAAGTGACAACCAGGACATTCCTTGCACACTGGGCAGAATGGTCAGCCCCATCACTCTAAACTGTTAGCCCTATTTTTTTCTGTTAGAACAAAGCAGAAGAAGAACTGCATAGGTTGAATTCTCAGGAAACTACAGACAAATGCCTATAGCATTGACACAATTTTTTTTTTGTTACCATCAATCAACAAAAGACATTTTTTTCAAGATCACGCTTATCTATGCCTTATATTTCATGTGTCAAATTGCAGTAATTTCTTAACAGAATGAAAAACATTCACTACTCAAAAATAAAATTGGAGTGGTTTGCCTTTTTTTCTTGGGCAATCACTAAACTTCAAATAGCCACTGGTGAATAACCTCCTTCCCCATCCTCTTGTCAGATTAAGAGAAAAAAAGAAACATAAAACCTACCTTCAACTAGCAGGAAGTGTGACAACAGACACTGCATTTAAATTCAAACAAAGAGAAAATTTAGATTATATATTTGATTCTGCCAGTCCTAAAGAAAATACCTCAGCAAAATAAAACTCCTTTATAAATGTACATTTTCTTTTCCAATAGTATAGTTTTTTTGGAAAGATTTTTTTCTCTAAAGTTAGACTATATTAGAAAGAATCAACTATAGGATATTTTCAAGGGAAATAATTCTAGTGAAATGACAATCCATTTTACTTATCATTCTTAGTGTAAGAATTTAGGTATTCATTTCTATAAATCAGTTTCTCAACATATGATATTAATCTTATCATTGAAAATACAATTTTATTCTTCACCCTACAGTGGTTACTTCTAGTGTCAGTTTCCATAGAATAGTGATTATCATGTTTGCCTCCCACATTTGGTTTCTTTTACTCATTTTTTCCTCCCTCTGGTAACCGCTAACTCAGCCTTATAGCTTAAGAGTTTATTCTGGTTTATTTAGTTATTTAGTTAATCTTTTTTTTTTTTTTGGCCACACCCCACTGCACTCAGGGGTTGCTTCTGACTCTGCGCTCAGAAATCGCTCCTGGCAGGCTTGGGGTATCATATGGCATGCTGGGAATTGAACCCAGGTCTGTCCTATGTCAGCTGCATGCAAGGCAAAAGCCCTACCACTATGTTATCTCTCTGACCCTGATTTATTTAGTTAATTCATTGGGCTTTCCTTTATACTACATGAATGAAATCAGACTTGACGTTTGACTTATTTCACTAAGCATGATCCCCTTGGTCCATCCATATTATTGCAAGGTTTCTATCTTATATTTCAATATATGAGCAATAAATCATTTGGCCCTGTATTTCACTAATGCCCCACCCCACCCCCCAATCCCCATCAACACTGACGTTCAATCCAACCAAGCCACTGGGCCTTGATAGCTACTGTGAACCAGGTCTTAGGCCCATTCAGTTATTATTTCCTCTGAAGAATAATCTATGTCTGGTGTGGGAAATATGTCACAAGAAGAGAAAGTCCCCTCAGATCTCACCATCCTGAAACAAAAAATATTTCGCTTTATATTTCTAGTCTTTTTTTTTTTTTTGCTGTGCTTTGTTGAAATTCTGCTGTCTTCATTTATTACTTATGTCAGACCTTGAGAGGGTTTTATGAACATGTCTTAGCAGAAATAGAAGAAATATGACTACTTAACTGAAATAGAAAAAATTGTTTTAATATTTGGAAAGTTTTTCTTAGTTATTGTCATTTTGCTTTTCAGAAGAGTTGAAGCTGAAACTGACTCTCAAACATCAGAATGCCCTCCTTGCCTTGACTAGCTCTTAGAAAAACTTTGCTAATATGATGTGTTGCATACTTGTTTCTTTGCATAGGGCACCACCGTAGGAGTCATTAATCCAAAGGCAACTTTGCCCTTTTAGTTTGTATATCTCCTCACAGTATCCTGTGGCAGTATCAGGTTGTTTGAAAACTTTTGAGAACATGTCCTAAACCAATATCAGGACTTTAGTTTCAGGTGAGTTTTAGCTTTGTGGACTCAAGGTAAATTAGATTTTCTTCTCCTGGTGGATTCTATCCCTAGGGAGATATTCAAAGATTTATGAGAGAAAGACTTTAGGTTCAATTCCTGCATACCTGTTGGTCAATAACATATGTGCCTCTACAAGGAAAGTGAAGAATTGAGCTCATTGAGGGATTTCATAAAAACATCTTCATCAGATTTGAGGGAAGAAAGTGCCCCCTCTTCCAACAATATTAACATGTCACTCTGTATAGAAATATTTTGTCTATTCTCTGCATTATAACAACTCTTCTTCTTGAAGTGAGTATTCAGCTAAGGGTTGCATAACTCTATAAAGGTACATTTTTATTGTACCTTTATTTTCAATTTTATTGCACCTTTATTTGAGCTTTCTGCTACACATTATACATGATCTATTTTCTACTTTCTCTGAAAGTTAGATATTCCAGCTGAGATTGCCCATGAATGCCTTCTACTTCTCAATTCCTTTCTAGCCATTTCTTATTATTGACTTAGTTTACATTTCTCTTGGGAAAGAAGTAGCTGCCATATCATGCCCTATGTAGGGAATTGTTCTGGGCCTGAATAAATGAGAAGGAAAGGGTAAGGTTCTGGACAAGAGTGAAGTGGTGGAAAAGGGATTCTGCCTATCTAGGAATAACAACTGGAAAAAAGAAGTC
>PVKC010029676.1:0-14952 GCA_004027635.1 Crocidura indochinensis
AAAAAAAAATCAGTAGTTTTTATTCTGGGAATTTAACAAATTTCTGAAATATCCCAGTTTAACACAAGAAACAAAAGTGTAGTAATGATACCAAATCCTTGGGTTTTAATTCTGATGTCTCACTTTTCCTTCTCTTCCCAACTCTGGGTTGGTTTCATTGTCAAATTATTTCAGAGCATAACAGAGTCTTAGCCAAATGGGGATGTTGCCTTATGAAAGTCTGCTCTTCACCTTACTTGGTAAGAGTAGTGCAGAAATATTAGCCACAAGTGAACAAGTTACTTCATTGGAAAACAATGGAATCTTGGTAGAATGTATACCCACTTTATTAAGACTTGATATTCCCTCATGACTGTGGTATTTGGATTGTTAATATTCTAATGCAAACAAAGGGAAGTGTTTAGGCTCCCAAATGAAATTGGAGTGATAATGTCCATAAAAAAAGGGTTAAGTTTAGAGAAAGAATGGAAGAAATGGTCTTTATGGAGGCTTTTGAGTTAGTCTCCTGTAGACAGACAATGGAAAGAAACTGGAAGAATGCACTTTGCTTATAGGAGCAAGGCCAGTTCATGTCACATTCATTATTGCCTTGAAAAATTCCCTTGACTCATAGAGCTTTATTAAATCCTTGATGTAGTGGAAAACTGACTCTTCTTTTGAAGAATTTATTGGGAGTGCATTTCACACATAATGAATGGATTTTTCAGACTGTCATTCTTGTGCCTTTAGGATCAGCTAGCCCTCTCTAGATTTCCAACTCATTTTGGCCTGTCTGAGGTAAGATTGTGGCATGATAGAGACAGAATAGAAATGCCAATTAGAAAAAGAAATGATCAATATCATGACCTGAAGAAGAACAAAGAAAGGCTGTGAGGAATTTGAGATATAATCTTGCTTTAATCATCTTTGTATCATATTGAAGAACTCTCATGATTTGTTTTGTCTTGAACTGAATTGAATTAAATTGGATTGAACCAAATGAGTTTCTGGATCATGAGAGAAAGCCTGAAGGTAAAGTCAGATCTAAAAAATAGATCAAGTGTGAAAAGGAGAAAGTGATATTTACTATAATAGTGATGCAAGCATACCCATGATTAAACTGACCTCTACAAAGGCATAATATTTAATGGAGGAAAATATATGAGAATTTAGAACAGGAAAACTTGAAAATTTGTATTAAGTACAATGAATCTGATTTTATCATATGCATTAAATAGAGAGGTCCTATACATTATTAGGGCACATTTAATATTAGTTTTTTTCCTTGTAATCATTCGTGAAAACAGTTTGATGATATATTACTTGATTCAATAAACCATCCATCTAGTTTTTTTAGATTCACATATGTATTAATTAAAACACACAAAACCATTAGTTACTATCTCCCTATTTGACAAAGAATTGTCTTAGATTGGACTTTGCTAAGTGGTACATGAAATAGACATATCTGAAAAATGATCAATGATAATAAAATTATTGAAAATATATGTTTCTGGGGCCAGAGAGATAACATGGAGGTAAGGCATTTGCCTTGCTTGTAGAAGGTCAGTGGTTCAAATCCCAGCATCCCATATGGTCCCCTGAGCCTGCCAGGAGTAATTTCTGAGCATAGAGACAGGAAGAATCCTGAGCACTGCTGGGTGTGGCCCCAAAACAAAAATAAATAAACAAACAAATAAACAAACAAACAAATTAATAAAATAAAGCAAAACAAAAAAAAAGAAAATACAAGTTTCCGAAAGTTGGACAAATATACACTAGGTAAGGCAGTTGTGGAAATCTACAACCTGAATCCTGGGTGCCTCTTCTCACACAATAACTACCCTGGAATCACTCTTTAGCAGAGAGTCACAAGTAGCCCCAGAGCACAATTGAGTGTGCCCCCCCCCCAGACAAAACACAAGTTTCTAATCAAGTATCATAATAATGTTACCTTTTTTTAGACTTTTAAGAGAAACGTAACATACTTTAAAGCTTAAAAAGAAAGTATGAAGTTTTCTGTCCTAGGTTCTATTAGGATAAACCAACCTGTTTTCTCTTTTTTGTATTAGCTTAGACACATTCTTACCCATTTTTTAATTCTATAAGGTAAAAAACCAATATATGTCTAGAAAAATGTTTTTAAATAATATTTTGATAGAAAATTATTTTGTGTAAAATTAGTATATAAGTGCTTCAGAGAATTATAGATATATACATACATAAATGTACATATATGTATATGTGTACTAGTCTTATATTCAATTGCAATTAGCTTTTTCTCCTGGCTCCTTCAATGAGCAAAGTACTTTTTCTATCAAACAAATCTTTTCAAATACTGTGAGAAATATGTCACTACTAAAGGGAAGTCATTTAGCAGCTACTTTGAGTGAAATTACCTATTTAATAACTAAATACATCACTTTGTGAGCTTGGATTTGCTTCTTTGCTTCTATATGCCTCTATTTTCTTCTTACTGGTAAGAAAGGAAAAGTATAACATTTTTTTTTCATTTTTAAATTTTTATGATTAATTCAAGGAACTTTTACATCAACTATATTGAGAATGGCTTTTTTAATATAATTTTTATTTTGATCATATTTACTTACATATTGTTGACAATAATATTTTAGGTACATATTAACATAAATTCAGGGTATTCCATAACCGAATTGTCCTACCTCCACCTCTGTTTCCATCCTACCTCCCCTATCCTCCTCCCTTACCCCCAGGGCTACTAGAATAAGTGGTCCCCTCTGTGCCTAGCTTACTACTTAGTGGTCTTACACCTGTTTGGTCTTGGGTACCTCTCTTATTTCTCCCTCTAACTGGGAGGTGGGACTAGATAGTTCAAGTTATGTGGTTTTGTTTGAAGGAGAGAAAATTAATAAACTGGGGTAAAAATCAAATACTCCGAAAATAGGTGGAGTCCTTCTAGAGGCTCTCATCCTAAGTTTGAGAGATGAAGCTAAAAAGAAGGTGAAACACCACACCAGTACAAAAAGAAGTGCCAAATAAAATATCCAGCGAGCACCCTAACAATAAAGATTAGCACCACATAAAAGCCATCATCTTGAGATAAAAACATGGCAGAGCACATAAAGGAAGAAAAGAAAAGAAGAAAAAAAAATAAATGTAAGTGGAGACAACAACTTCAATAACCACACCAAAACAAAGAAATCGACAAAAACTAGATAAATAAATAAATAAATTGTTTTGTGCTTTTTGTCTTTTTTTTCCCTCCTGCACAGGCACAGTAAATTTTGGGGTCATTCGAAAAGGAATTCCCTTGGCCTCCACCTTTGGAGTATATTGTCTTAGGATTAACTATAGACTCCTTTCATGTTCATTTACTTGGTGCTTTCATGGATGATAAAATCCTGGGTGATAAAATCAGACCTCTGTATCTAGAGATCTTGGTATCTGCACAAGTCAAGGAGTGGAACTTATGATGAAGTCTTTGAAAAGTATAACATTTATTACAAAATTATCTTTATGATGATTGCATAAGCTATTATTATTCAATAATAAACTAAGTAAATTAGAATAAAAGTACTTAGAAAAGTGCATTTCTTCTACACTCTATAAATAATAATATTATTTATGGTATTTGCCAACTTTCTTGCCCTATAAATCACATGTTTTCCCAACTCTCCCTTAACCACTTGAAAAACATGTCTTTGAAGAGGAAGAAGGAGATTTGGGAAAGAGAAAGCAGAGAGTGAAGGGGAATATACTTACTAATGGCGTAACTACGGAGCTATGTTTCAGCTGAGAAAGTTTTGGCACTTTGGAATTGGACTCCTAGGGAATTAAATAGCCAATTGTTTCTCTGAACATACCTTGCTAAAAAGTCAAAGGACAGTTTGTAGGGTCTTCAGTGGCAAGGGTTCATTCCCCTTGGCAGTAAAGCCAGACAACAATCTATGGAGAGAATAGAAATTCATTCATACCCATGACTTTACATCACACTGTGTTTTCTCTCTTGGGGAAAAAGTTTGGAATGCATATCTAGTCTGTGATTCAAAGCAGCCTGCTTGCCCAATAATGTGATATAAAGTGGTAATAGCCAGGAGTCTTGAGAAATGAGTCAGAATGAGATATTGCTCTTTTGATTCTAAGTTGCAGAAGCTTTGCTGGCATCACAGCTTTGAAGCTGTTTCTGTACCAGACAGAGGTGAGAAATATAAATTTTGGGGAGCCTAGAACATGGGAAAGGGTTTGTTACTAACCTGATCAATTAATTCAATAAATTGTGCCATCTAACCACAGAGTTGTCCAACAGGAAGTGTGTAAAGGGCCCACAGTGAAAAAAAATTATTCCTGTTGTCTACCGTCATCATGACAATCCCTTGAAGCAGCCATGCTGACACATAAAAGTACCTGTCACTGGTTAAACTGCTGCCTAATGTTCTTTTGGGGAGATTTCTGGGACCAAGATTTATATAAACTATGGAATACTATTAATTATGCTGCTCTATCTTCTTATTAATCCAGTATATGACAAAATTAGGAGTCAAACTTCATATATTTTTCTTTTGTGAATAAGTCTTGGACAAGCAATTATCTATCCATCAATTTTTTAACTTTAGGTAATGACCTTTTGTAAAAGGGAAAAGAAAAGACTCACATAACCTTGGGGATGGGCGATCTTAATGGATCTTCACTTATTTCAAAAGAAAAAAATAAAAACAAGAATTATTCTTCATAAACTTGGTTTAATTCTTGCAAGCAAGTTTGTGAGTCATTTTATGAATGGCTTCTGCTTCAAATTAGGGCTCCTGTTTCCGCTTCCAATGAGCCTCTAGTATTACAGCTAATATTGTTTCCTCTCAGCAATTGAAATGTACATTCCTGCTGGGTTGGTAAGAATAGAATTTCTTTCCGGAATTTTTTTCTTCTTTCTGAATTGCTTCATTTTACTTCCCACTAAACTAAAATAAAGTAATTTGTACCTAAAACTAGACAAAATTAACCTCATGACTTGCTTTCCTTTCCGTTTGTGACTGGACCGCTTGGCACAGAAGACTGCTTGCATTCTTCCCCATTTCATGCCTATTGTATTCATTTTTATTTCTTCACCTCTCCTCACCTCTCCTCATATCTTTTGAGAATGATAAAGATGTTTTCCCTGGGCAGCAAATGCACTTTGGTCAGAAGAGCTGCTCAAAAGGTTTTAGAACCTATTAATGTGAGGGTTGGTTAGAATGAACGTTCTGGTATCAAGGCCTTGACCACTCATTGTCACAATTGTCATAATAGGTGAGTTTTCACTGTGTTTGTCAGATCAAATCTCCCTGCAGTTGACCAGCACTTATCTAAGTTAGTCTTATGACTAATCAAAGAACCATCTCATATTTTTTCTGTGTTTTTAATGATATGATATAAGATATATCTAACTATAAAGCTCTCCCCATTTTTGAGAAAATGTTACCATCATGATCATAAAAACTATGTCTTGATAATATCTTCCAAGTACATTGCAGTTACTACTGAAAATATTTTATTTTTTGTTTTGTTTTTGGGCCACGCCCAGATGTGCTCAGGGGTTACTCATGGCTATCTGCTCAGAAATAGCTCCTGGCAGGCATGGGGGACCATATGGGACATCGGGATTCGAACCAATCACCTTAGGTCTTGGATTGGCTGCTTGCAAGGCAAACACCGCTGAGCTATCTCTCCGGGTCCGAAAATATGTTTTTTTTAAGACAAGCCTTTTCAAGGCAATGTTTGACTTATTCTTTGGCATTATCATGCTTTAAAGTATTTAAAAAAGTAAAAATACTATGCTCTCACAATATTTAGTCTGCACTTGGCTTAAAGAACTTGAATCTTAAATATTATTTGGATTGTGTATAAAAGATAGACACATAAAATTTTAGGAAAGTGGACTACACTGTGCACCAGGGATTATTTTTATATCTTAGAAAGGAAGTTAGAAGGAGAGAGAGGCACATGCAAAAACATAAGTGCCATAAAAGTTGCAATCAATAGTTATTAACATGTATTAAATTAAAAAGTTCATTAAACCATTGCTTTGCAATATAAATATTGATGCTTTCATTAATTTGACTATCATCTCATATATTAGAGAGGATGGAAAAGAAATAATGTCAGATAGAAAGTTTATAAGCAAGAAAACACTGTTCTGGGCCCGGAGAGATAGCATAGCAGCATTTGCCTTGCAAGCAGCCGATCCAGGACCAAAGGTGGTTGGTTGGAATCCCGGGGTCCCATATGGTCCCCCGTGCCTGCCAGGATCTATTTCTGAGCAAACAGCCAGGAGTAACCCCTGAGCACTGCCGGATGTGACCCAAACCCCCCCCCAAAAAAAAAGAAACACTTTTCTAAAACTATACAACATGCTTCCATTTCAATATTCATAGCCAGAATCATGTCACATAACTACCATCATTAGGGAAACTGGGTAATATTTTGTTTGGGTTAATAGAAAAGTGCCCAAGACAAAAATGGAGGATTTTATTAGCAAGAGAGAATAATTTTTAGGTGAGTAAATATCTATATCTGACATAGTCCCTTTAGTACACACTTTATTTTAAAATTTTGTACCACACATTAGCAATGCTCAAGTGTACTGGCTTTTAGAATCAGGACTTACTCCTGGTGATACTTATACTGCATGGACCATACTGGATACTGGGATTGAATTCCCCTAAGTCTCGTGAAGGGCAATTGCCCTACACACTGTGGTATCTCTCTGTCCCCCTAATACACATTTTAATAAAGATACCTATATTTATTTCTCAGAATTTGTTAGACAAAATTATGTTCTTACTTGTCTTTACTACCAGTAGTGATCGTTTCTTTTATCTTTTCTTTTCCCTTCTTTTCTTTCCTTTTCTTTTTTACTGAACATTTTTTGTTTGCTTTTGGGCCACACCTGGTGACACTCAGGGATTACTCCTGGGTATGCGCTCAGAAATCGCTTCTGACTTGAGGGACCATATGGGACACCAGGGGAACGAATTGTAGTCTGTCCTAGGCCAGACCAAGTAAAGCAGATGCCTTATTGCTTGTGTCACCGCTCTGGACCCTCAACATTTTATTTTTAAGAATCAGTTCATTATCTATCACATAATAGGCACTCAAAACATATATGTAAATAAGTAAATAGATTCCATTGTACTTTTCAAGTTCTCACAGGCAATTGTAATTTACCTAGTTAATGCATTTCTGTCAGCATCTTATTTAATCTTTTTATTTTCAATCTAAAAACTGGATGATCTCTCTATAAATCAAACCAAACCACTTAATTCACTGTTACCTAAAGGGTAAAGGCTGGGCTTCTGAACCTAATTTAAAAACATATGAATGAATTGATATAATATATTTTTCATGCTTTGCTTAGCATTTTTGATTCTCAGTTTTTATGCTTCAAATTCTCAAAGGAATGATATACTATCATTGTTTTTACTTGAATTTTAAATTACATAAAATAAAATTTTTTATAGCTTTGTGAATGTTTGAGGGAACACCAGCAATGCACAGAGGTTATTTGTTGACTCTGCTCTATAAAACATTCCTGCTGGACTTTGGCAGACCATATCAGATGCTAGGGATCAAACTCAGGTCAGCCACACTTTTTATATCATATGTAAATCCAATGATTATATTTTTTAAGAAATTATTTTTCAGGGATTAGAGCAATAGCATAGCAGTAGGGCACTTGCCTTGCACACTACTGATCCAGGACGAAGCTGGGTTTGATTTCCAGCATCCTATATGGTCCTCAGAGCCAGGAGCAATTTCTGAGCACATAACCAGTAGTAACTGGGGTTACTACTGGGGTCACTGGGGTGCCCCCCCAAAAATTATTTTTAAAACTGTTTTTCAAAGTGGCTATGCTATTTTGGTTATCTATAATGTTTTCTTTTACTTGCTCTTTTGCTTTTTCAGTATTATTATTTAACTCATCTCCAAGAATCTATTTACTCATACATTTTAGGTTTCAGTGTTGTGATTGATTTTTAGGGACGATATTGCCTGAATCTGTTAGAGTTAGAGAAGACTGAGACATGAGTAAAAGAGAAGCAGTTTTCCAAACAATTTTTGGGACAGTGTTTTGCTTCAGCTAATGTGTACCTGACAACGTTGTGCTGCTTTTCTTCAGCGGGGGTCAGGTCTTTATCTGGGGAGACCTGCTCCAGGCCTCATCCTGTCATGGGTGCCTTCTTGGCCTCCGACTCTAAGAGCTTTTAGTTCTGAGGACCCATACCCGAGGGGATATTCAGACTGCTCTAGTGAAGAAGGGAGGTATAGAAAGCCAGGAAAGAAGAAAGGATAGGAGGGCGAGATGAGAATCTGGGTGCCCTCCCCGGCAATCCGAGAGAAAGACAACCAGTGGGTAATGCAATTTGCAACTGGGTTTTATTTCCTTGGCCAAGGGGTCCGACAGGCTCCAGTGGTTCTTGGACCCCAACTGCCAGTCTCACACTACTTTTTATAAGTTTTTGAAATGTTACAAACATCAATAAATCATTAAGAAACGATGCAGCAATTCTGAAACAGTATTTCCTTCCATTTTTAACCCAAAACATCCTTTCCCATCTCACTTGAATTTCGTGTATGCCAATTTATTGCCTCTTCAATTATTTTCATGTTTTTTCAAGGTATACCTAAGACAATATCTAGTTCTAAAAAATGACAAAGGTAGGGACTGGAGCGGTGGTGCAACAATAGTGTGTTGACCTAGGACGGACTGTGATTCAATCTCCCGGTGTCCTATATAGCCCTTCAAGCCATGAGTGATTTCTGAGCACAGAGCCAGGAGTATCCACTGAGTGTCACTGGGTGTGGCTCAACCCCCCCCTCCTGCCCCCCCCAAAAAAAAGAAAAGAAAAAAAAGACAAAAGTAAGAAGGTAAGGCATTCTTAGCTAGGTTCTGCCCTTTGCCTGGGCTTCGAGGCTTGAACTGGCCTGGTTTGCCCTGTCCATTGTTCTGGCTTTGAGGCTCTTGTTAAACTTTAAACAAATCCCATGAGCAGGAGCATGATTCACAGAAGCAGAAGCATGATTAATAGACTTCAATTTCATCACTCATATTTCATTTTCAACAAATCAAGATCTGGATTTCCTGTGCTTTGTCATATATCTTTTCAAGTAATGTTACATAATGTAAAACAATATAAAATAAGTAAATTTTAATCTCAAATTAAATTGGGTTTGTTAGGCTTTATTATGTTTACCAATGCCAATTACTTCAACATTACAAAGAGCTATGCTATATTTTAGTAGAATTTGCCAAGAGGTAGTCCATATAATTTTATCGTTAGGTAAATAAAGAGTTTTTAATTAGTACTTGTTCAAGTATGAGAAATTAGAATGTATGAGAAATCAGATTAGGTGTTTGATAGATAATACATTTTTTGAAAAACAAATTGAGGCTACATATTGGTAACTTCACAGGGTGAGGAAGGAAGGACACAGACACCCATGTCCTTTCATGTGAAACATTTGGTCACCCTGATCTCCCCTATCATGTCTGTGAGGTCATAAAAAAGTGTTAATTTCCTTTATATGAGGGCCTAAAATTGGAATTTGGGGTCAGATATCTAATCTGATATTGGAAAAAGAGAAGTGACTTCATGGCTAAGTTATTATTACTTAGAATAATGGGTATGAGGGGTTTATGAATTTTTTCATGATCACTTAGGTGCTGTAACAGCCATTGCCTTCTGCACCTATATAAGTATGCTGCCTAGAAAAGTAATAAGATCTCCAATAGTGAATCTACATCAAGTAGAATTTCTCCAGAGGAGACACAGAAATTTTATGCTGTAAGTGGAGTGAATGTGTATGCGCCTAATGGTGATGATGCTTCAAGATATTATATATACAAAGGAAGATAACAAATAAACAGATCAAAGTCAAACCAGTAATGCAGAACTTTTTCTCCAATTTGCCTCATTTTAGTCACATCAGACTATCAAACTAGAAGAGACAGCACTATTTGATGAGTGAGAGGAGAAGGATATAAATGATAGGTAGGAAAATTAGAGGAAAGTAAACAAAATTAATGAATATGAGTTTATGCATTGCCCATAGTTTGACAGTTAGCTTATGAATGTTCATATACCATATTTTTTGCTACATAAGACACATCTGACCATAAGATGCACATAATTTTTCTATGCTCTCCTCCCCTGCACTTGAGCTTCAGCTCCAGGCGATATTCGCTTCATAAGATGTACTTTTAGGGGGATAAAGTGCATCTTTTGATACAAAAAATACAGTATTATAATCAGTGATATTGAATGTAGTCTTTTGTTGTATAAATAATTGGCCATACTTAAAGATCCTTATAATTTGGAAGGTCTTGAGACATGGTCTATAAATTATGACCCAAAAGTCTTGGGTTTTGCATTTTTACTAGTAATTTATAAGAGTGTATATTTGGGGAACTGGAGAAATAGTCTAGGTGTGAAAGCACTTGACTTGCATACAGTCAGCTCTGGTTTGATTCCTCAATACCACATATGGTTTTCAAGAACTACCAGGAGTGACCCATAAGTACTAAACAAGGAGTAAATCCTGAACACTACCAAGTACGATAAAAAAGTAAAGTATGCAGTTTACTTCTATATACTAAAGACATAAAATAAATTAATAAAAATTGTTGATACATGAAAAGAAAAATATTTAAATTGTAATTATTTGTAACATTAAATTTTGTTGTATCTATATATTTCATTTATATTTTCTTTCATGAACTTCTTTTTTTTTTTTTTTTTGGTTTTTGGGCCACACCCAGTGACGCTCAGGGGTTACTCCTGGCTATGCGCTCAGAAGTTGCTCCTGGCAGACATGGGGGACCATATGGGAACCGGGGGATCGAACCGTGGTCCGTCCTAGGCAAGGCAGCAGGCACCTTACCTCCTGCGCCACCTCCCGGCTCCCTCTTCTTTCATGTTCCCCAACCCAGGAGCGATTTCTGAGTGTATAGCCAGGAGTAATCCCTGAGCGTCACTGGGTGTGGCCCCCCCAAAAAAAAACAAAACTAAAAAAAGCAAAATATCATAAACAAAGCAGCATGATAGCTTATCAGTATTTAATTAGTATATACTGTCTCATTTTTGCTTTTTCAGAAAAATCAATACAAGTTATTGTTGCAGAAAGAAAAAGAAACTGAGGGAGAAAGTTAATATTTCTATATGTTAGTACTTACTGTCATTTGGAAATAAATAAGGGTTTAAGGAGCAGAAATTAACATTTGTATGTAAAGAGTCTGAGAATGAGAAGCATGAAGAACTGAAGCTTTGGGCCAAATGCCTTCTACCAAGGCTAAATGGGTCTAAGGGTTACTGCCCTCCCATCACCCTTTTATCATTTTTCAGGGTCATGCCTGGGCTCCCACCCACGGGGGCCAGTGAGGTGGGTGCAGGGGAGGACTTTAAAGGGGACTCTAGGCTTTCTACACCCTCCTACACAGCATAAGAAGGGCTAGCTGGGACTCATGTCCTGGTGCATAAAGTATATATAGTTTAATAGTGTATCATAGGGCTTATAATCTTAAATGCTTTTAGGAAAGAAAACTATATGCTCAAGACCCACTGGGCAGTATTTCATGTTATAAATGCCACATACAGGGCCTACTACAATATCACTTATCTTTTGAGACTTGAAAATTATTATTGTTTATAAAAGTGCTCTATACACAATCTAATCCTTGAAACCTTTCTTCAGTAAAGTTTATCATACCTAACCATGTTTGGCCTAGAAAATGGAAAACCATTACAGCAGACTAGCCTGCTTTATATATATATAATATTTATATATTTTTTCTTTTTCTTTTATTTGATTTTATTTACTCTTTTTTTATTTAAAAATGTGCCCTGTCTCACTGCACCTGAGTCAGTTTTTCAGCTGTAACCCATAAATTTATCCTCAGTGAATGCCGATATCAGCACATGAGTATATATGTTTGTCATACCAATGTCTGTTCAATGTCCTCTGTGATATATATCTATTTCATAGTATTGACGCCACATAAGTGCTCATTACCATCTCACTTAGCTTTCTAGACTTGAATACTATGACTTTTTATAGATAAGCACTATACACAATTTAATCCATGAAGCCTCTCTTCAGTACAGTCTACCCTCACCAAGTATGACTGGCCTAGAAAACTGAAAACCTTTATATCAGACCTGCCATCCTTTTCTTATTTTATTTTGTAAGCATTCTGTCCCATTTCATTTGGGTCAGCTTTTCATGTAACCCATTGGTCAATCTTTAGTGTCTGATGATCTATAAACATTAGTGTACAGGTCCACCATACCTATGTCAGTTTAATGTACGTTTGCAATATACAGAATACTTATGTTGTATACTTTGCTCAACACCTTACAAGCTCATTTCTAGTTTTTTACTCCCTCACCTCCATCTGCTATTACCCCACATTTACCCCTTTATACCCTCAGTTCTTGGTTCCTCACAAAGCAGATCATTATCTCCACTCAAGTCAGTGAAAAGAGACTCTCAGCCTGAAAAGAAACCAATACTCTTTAGCTATTGATCTACTCTCAATGACCTCCTTTCCTCCACCTCCCTTCACTGTGGACCTTTGCTTGCTCCCAGACTCAAGTTTCAGAGAAGTTCCTACTCAAGGACTTTTTCTCATATGGAACATCAGGGAGCCATCTTTCAGATCCACAAGGCCAAATCACAGATCAAAGCAGTGTTCTGGATTTTACACTCCCTCTGACTATTTCTAAAGACTTAAAAGAATATGTATCTCCATTGACTATCTTAGATGTATTACCTTAACAGATATAACTCTTATTGATTATCTTCTTATATAGCAACAATTTCCCCATTGTTTTTTTGTGATATGTTCATTAAGGAATTCTGGTAGAAAAGTCTTTCTGTTTAGAGTTCATATTAGAATCAAGTAACAAGAATTGTTGGACTTGTTCCTTCATGCCCCATATACACCAATACCTTGTGGCATTGTTCCTTTGTTGTATAGGCACATTAAAATGGAAAAATATTACATATGCAAACAAGTTCTTATTTAATAGAGATAGGAACATAGAAATTTTGTAATGCAGTGGGACCTTACACCCTGAACATTGTTATAACGACTTGGCTTAGGCCTCAGAAGAACGGGCATTGTCCATTCACCCCTGAACCATGGATACCATGTACAGAAACAACGATGGTTGTCAGTTGTCTATAATATCACCAGAAAGAAAACCTCTACCAGAAAAGACCTTACCACTGCCCTGGCATTGCCTTACTCCAAAGAGGGTTCTTTAAACAACCAGATGACTTAGCAATGACCAAAACCTGCTTTTAGGGCGGCTCTCCTCCATGTCCTCTAATGGCGAGGTGAAACTAGAGGATGCTCCACATCATCCTGACTTCAATGTAGAATATGCACAGAAACCAGGTTCTCTAACTACAGAAACCTAATGCCAAGAACAGCGATTGTGAGAAAAAAGTTTAACTGGGACCACACTACTTAGGGGTAGGACAATCTAGTATGTCTATAGCCCAGAGCATGCCAGAATACTTCAGGGGTAAGGTCTCCTTGTATTTAGGCCAAGGCCTTTTCTTTCTATTTCCCCCATATTTTACTGGGTCTATGCAAACAACAATTGCCACTCTCACACTGTCTTTACTGTATATCTTTGAGTCTTATCCTTAAAAAAAAAAGGAAGAATTTACTAAGCCTTCTGCTATTGCTTTAATGAATTCATTTGGTGATAGAATAATTTTCACAAATATACTTGCTACTTAACTTTTCCATTTCTTTTGGTTTTTTTCTATTTTCTATTTTTTTTTTTTTTTTTGGTTTTTGGGACACACCCGGCGGTACTCAGGGGTTACTCCTGCCTGTCTGCTCAGAAATAGCTCCTGGCAGGCACAGGGGACCAAATGCAACACGGGGATTCGAACCAACAACCTTTGGTCTTGGATTGGCAGCTTGCAAGGCAAACACCGCTGTGCTATCTCTCCGGGCCCCTATTTTCTATTTTTTAATAACTTTGCTTTTGTTCATCTTGAAACAAATGTATTATGATCAGTTATGTCAACTATGTGATGCATTTTTCAAAATAAATTTAATTAAGAAAGAGAGAGAAAAAGAGAGAAATGAAAGCTAATATGCATATGCATTTGGGCTGTGTTGGGGTAGAGAACATATAGTACAACAGTTATTTTGATTTTTTCCATTCTACCTCAATTATTACATTCAGAAAGCAGAAAGAGGAAAGAGAAATTGGTTTTTTACTTCAGATAAAATATATCTTCTGAGATAGTTAATGAAGCTAATTATAATAAACTATAATTGGGGCCAGAGCAGTGATGCAAGCAGTAAGGTGTCTACCTTAATCGTGTTAGCCTAGGAAGGACCACGGTTCTACCCCCTGCCATCCCATATGGCCCCCCAAGTCAGGAGCAATTTCTGAGAGCATAGCCAGGAGTAACCCCTGACATCAGCAGGTATGACTCAAAAACCAAACCAAAACAAAACAAAACTATAATTACCTTTAATTGATTAGCAAAATAGAAAATACATATTTTTTCTTGATGGAATTTAGAGATTGGGGCAAGAGATAAGAAAGAACAAGCTTCTCAGAAATAATTTCTTTTTTGTATATGGTCCAGGTAAAATATTTTACTTCAATGAGCTACATGCTAGCCCAGAGAGACATTAACTCAAGAAAAAAGTAAAACCCACTTATCTACTTTTATTACTTTGCTTAATATGTATGATATATTTATATACTTTACTAAATATCCTCTAAGTATAAGAAGTTATACTTTCGCTCTCAATGCCATGTTCACCCTTGAGCACATATCTTTGTTACTTGCTTTGAGACTAGAGAAGCCTCTGTTCTTTCTTGAATACATATTCCTATCATTCTCTATATTCATATTTTTCTAAGTAAATTTTGTTCACTGAAATCTATTTACTTAATTAAAAAGAAAAATGTGAAATTATTTTTT
>PVKC010029677.1:0-15049 GCA_004027635.1 Crocidura indochinensis
CACCACAAGAAAATCTCAAAAATCAAGGGGGAAACCTATACTACTATCATAAGCATAAGACCTGTATTACACTACCTCTTTACCTGCTTTTCCCCAAATCATGATACTTTCTTGCATCATCTTGTTCCTTTAATTAATTTTTTACTTCACTTCTTAAAAATCTTTTTTCTTTTCATACACATACGTGAGCACATAGATTTTTATCTCTATTTTTACCTTTTTTGGGGGGGGTGTGTGATCTGTTTTTGTTCTTGTCTCTCTCCACCCTCAACTGCAATAGCAATATAATGTAGCACCATTTCTCCCTGCAAAGACACACTAAAAAAGGGGGGGAAATCTTACATATGAAAACGAGTTCTTATTTATTAGGGATAAGAACTCATACTTGTTTACAATACAGGGGTATCTCCTACCTTGAAAATATGTCACAGGGACACAACTTAGACCCCAGGTGATTAGACATCAACCATCCAGCCTTGAACTCTGGGCCACAGACATAGAAACGACACAATTCTTCACTACAGCCACTGGAAAAAAATTTCAACCGGGACATCCTTAATAGTGCTTGGACACCAACAAGTACCAAACATAATATGATACCCTGACAACGAGGAAAATGGGAACAATTAGACCTAAAAGCAAATTATCTTACCTCACCAGCTAATGATAAGACAAAATCAGAAGACTTGTCACCTTGTGATCTATCCAATTGCCAAGACCGCGACTGACAGATGACAGGCTGACAGAACCATGGCCAGACTGTACGTATCCTGGGTCCAAAAAAAAAAAAAAAGCCGGGCCCTGGGAGATAGCATGGAGGAAAGGTGTTTGCCTTTCATGCAAAAGGTCATCGGTTTATATCCTGGTGCCCCATATGGTCCCCCATGCCAGCCAGGAGCAATTTCTGAGCATGGAGCCAGGAGTAACCCCTGAGCACTGCCTGGTGTGACCCAAAAAGCAAAAAAAAAAAAAAAGCCCTAGTCAGGGCATGAGCTTCGACCTCCATAACAACTATGATCCCTAGTTCCAGAGATCCATCTGAGACTATTGCAATGGAAGGGGGCTCCCAGAAACATAACGAATGATGCTATCCTAAGTCCCTTCCTAGGATCAGCGCAAAGACCCGGACTGCCAACTACAGAAGACGGATTATAATGATACTGAGGGAACAAAACTTTGAGAACCACGAAGAAAGCCACAATAAGTTCAACTCCTTGAATTGTGCAGATACTGAGACCTCTAGAGACAGGGCTATTTTATCACCCAGGAAGGAACAGAAGACCTCTATACACCAAAAAAGCACCAAGGGGAGAGCAAATGAACCTGAAAAGCATCTATAGTTAATCCCATGACAATATACTTCAAGGCTGGAGAAACCCTGTACCTCTTAGGTAAAGGAAATTCCTTTTCCAATGACCCCAATATTTACTGTGCATCTGCAGGAGTGGAAAAAAAACACAAATCATTTTTTCATTAATATTATTTACTAATATATTTTTATCGTTGATTTCACGGTGATAGTTTGGCAATTGAAGTGGATATCTCCATTTATTTTTATTTATTTTTTCTTTTCTTTTTTTTCTTCTTTTTTGAATGCTCACGGAATACTTTGACAGTGCTTTAGGTACTGTTTTGGTGCTTCACCCTCTCTTTTTTCCTACATCTCTCAAATCAAGGATGAAACCCTCTAGAAGGTCTCCGTCCATTTCCGGAGTATTTACTTTTTTCTTTTTTTCTTTCTCTTCTCCAGGTTATTACTTTTCTCTTCTTCAAACAAAACCACATAACTTGAACTAACTAGTCCCGCATCCCAATTGGGGGTGGGGTATAAGGGAAGTACCAAGACTAAACAGATGTAGGACCACCAAGTAGTTAGCTAGGCACAGAGGGGACCACTTATCCTGGCAACCCCAGGGGTGAGGGAAGAGGACATGTGAGGTAGGATGGGAACAGAGGTGGAGGGAAGACGATTTGGTGAAGGGAAATCCCCTGATTTTATGTTAACATGTACCTAAAATATTATTGTCAACAATATGTAAGCCACTATGATTAAAATAAAAACTATAAAAAATGTTGTAACTTTAAAGAACAAAGAGTTTTGCAGTAAACTATTTTGCTTCAGTTTCTATGCTCTAGTGATTTGGGCCTTTATTGTGCTCAGAATTCTTCATCTCTCCTTATGATGGTTAGTCTCTGAAGGTAGAACGGTATTGTACAGTGTTGGTGAATGTAATGCAGTAACATTTTTCCTAAAGTATAATTATTAATACTATTTTAACTATGTTCTTTTATTTTACAAGAAATATAAATTGCTAAAACACTAAAAAAGCCAGCCAAGGCAATAGAAATCAAGGAATCATTTGCCAATGAGTTCAAGAAATCCAGAGATGAACAGGTCAACCAACTCAAACGTGAACTTCTACAGCAAATGAGAGAATCCATCCAAATGGAATTGAAAGAAATAAAAAAAATCCTAGAAAGCCATAGTAGCAGAATTACTCAGTTGAAGAATCGTATAAAAGAACTTAAAGAAAAACTACAAACCAAAAATGATCAAAATGACAAGGAAATGAGAGGTAAAGCATTGGTAGAAAATGTTAGGTATTTAATGAACAAAGATAAAACAAATAGCCTATGGATAGTAGGAATACCAGAGGAGAAGAAATAGGGAAAGAAGAACAAATGGTGAAGGAAATAATGGCAGAAAACTTTCCCACCCTCTGAATGAGGTTCCAGTGCAAATTCAAGAGGCAAAAGGAGTCCTTAATAAAATAGATCACAATAAACCAACACAAAAGAGCAATGCAAATGTCAAAAAAGAGAAAAAGATGAACTCCTTAAAGCAATAAGGGAGAAAAAAACATCAAGTACAAAGAAAGAAACATAAGCATCAAGTAAGATCTCCCAATTGAAATAATTCAAGCAAGAAGACAGTGGAATGACATATTCAACGACAGAAATTCCAACCTAGAGTTCACGACCCATCAAAACTCTCATTCATATGGGAGGCAGAACTAAAACATTCTCTGATTAGAAAGAACACACACTATTTGTGCTAACCAAATCAACTCTAAATGAACTACACAAAGATGTCTTACACAACCCAAATCCCAATTTAACAACAAACACTCTACTCAATACAATAGCACAACAAACCACTATGTCAATACTCTCCTTAAATACAATAGCCTAAATTCCCCCAATAAAAAGAAACAGAATAGAGAGATCGATCAGAAAACAAAAACCAGATATTTGCTGCCTCCAAGAAACACACCTACCAGAATAGGATAGACACAACCTTAGAATAAAAAGGATGGAAATCAATCATTCAAGCCAGCGGAAAGCAAAACACCTGGGACAGTCATCCTTATATCAGATTAAATTGCATTCAACCTCAAGTAGGTGCTCAAAGACCAAGAGGGTTACTACTTACTGATCAGGGGGACATTAGACCAAGAAGTATTAACTCTGATCAATATTTATGTACCAATATAGAGGCAGCAAAATATGTAAAGCATTTGCTCACAAACCTAGAGAAACATATGGAAGACAACGTGACAGTAGTAGGATATTTTAATATGCCACTATCACACATGGACAGATCCACCAGAGAGAAAACTAGCAAAGACATTAGAGTACTAAACAAGAATTTAGAGGAAATAGGGCCAATGGACTTATACAGGGCTCTCCATCCCAAGAAAGCAGAATACACATTATTCTTAAGTGCGTATGGAACCTTCTCTAGAATAGACTATGCCTTAGGATATAAATATAACTTACACAAAGTCACAAATATAAGTATTATCAGATCATTACGCAACAAAGATCAAGATTGCTGGTGGGAATACTGCCTGGTCCAACCCCTATGGAAAGCACTGTGGAGAGTGCTCAGTAAACTCAGAATTTAGCTGCCATATGACCCAGCAATTGCTCTCCTGTGTGTCTATCCCCAAGTCAGAAAGACATTAATCCCAAAATATGTGTGCACACCACTATTTATCACAACACTAAGCACAATAGCCAAGATTTGGAACCATCCTCAATGTCCAACCATAGATGACTGGATCATGAAGATGTGGTATTTATACACAATGGAAAACTACATAGCAGTTAGAAACAATACAATCATGAATTTTGCAGCAACAGAGATGGACAAAGGGCAACGTGTCTTCTGATTTCATCTTACCATTAGGACATTCTGCTCTTGTATCAAGTTATTGCTGTTTCCTGTTTGTCAGGATGTCATATCAAAACTGGCATATGCCTTGCTGCTTAGATCTCAGGGTCTGTGGTTTTGAAAATACAAAACTCGATCGATGCCTCTGTTAGCCCTTTAATAGCATTTTCTGATAAGCTTAAATAACACTGAGTTTTAACCCTTGAATTTTATGGCAGGAAATTGGAAGGCATGTTTAATTCAGACACAGAGGTATCTGTGATAACCTTAAACATTGGCAACATAATTAGGTCTTACAAAATATACATTATGCCTTGGAGGGAATAGGTGGTTTTTTGTAAAGCATAAGAATTTTAAAATGAGTCATTTTGGAGAGCAAATAAACTGCTTTATCACATCTGGGTCAAAATTCCTTGAACCTCTTGGAGCACAACTTGTAAAGAGAGTGGAGTGCTAAATACCACATCCCTTACCAAAACCCCTTTCAAGTAAAAATCTCCATACTCCAGTGGTCCATGAATAATACAAATTAGAAGTACTAGAAAACTTGGTTAAGGGACAGTCAAACTTGGGACAAATTGAGACATAATTCTCTTACTGAAAATTTCCCTTTTTTGTTATACAAAAGAAGTCACATTGCTGGCAGCTTTTATCTGATTTATGAGCTCTTAACATGAACGTGATTCCCATAAGGGCATTACAATCCACCCTTTATTCACCAGTAGGGATCCCAAAAGAATGGACTTTAATGGTAATTAACTTCAAAGACTGTTTTTATAACATTTACATTCACATAAAAGACAAAAGTTATTTTGCTTTAACAGTTTCTTCTCTCAACAATAGAGTTCCCATGTGGAAGTTTCAATGGATTATTTTGTCGCAGCGCAAGGCAAACTCACCCACAATGTGTCAATATTTGGCTGATATAGTCCTAAGTCCAGCTCACAAGTTTCCCCAGGTGTAGTTATCACATTTTATGGACGATATTCTTCTGGCCTGCTCTACAGACAGAAAACTATATTATCTGTATGAATATGTCATCACCTGCCTGAGGCTGCTGGTTTGCAAATAGCAACAGAAAAAATTTCAGACTTTGCCTCCAATTCAATCTTTGGGCTATATTTTATAGTGCACATCTGTACATCACAATCTCTATTTAAAAAAACTAAGAACTCTCAATGATGTTCAAAAACTTTAGGTGACATAAATTAAATTCATCCTTCCCTTGGAATTCTGACTCTGAACTTAGTGACTTATTTATCACCCTGAAAAGAAAACAGACTTAAATAGCCCCACGTGTTTAACTCAAAAGACTCAAAAGGAATTAGATTTCTTTATAGATTGACTCCAAAAGTCTTATATTTCCAGGGTCATGCCTAGAGAAAAATGTAGCTATTATGTTGTGACTCCTCTATCTCCAACAGGAGCTATTGCTTAGTGTCAGGGCCATTAGAATGGATTTCCTAACACAAAAAGCCACCTCTCATATTTGTGCCCTACTTAGATTTGATTGCTGATCTTATCATCAAAGCAAGGCTCAGAGTCTTTTCTTTGTTAGGTTTTGATCTTGAAATAATATTCCTGCCAATTCTAAAAAAGGAAGAGGAATGCTTATTATCACTCAGTGAATTCCTTCAAATAGCCTTACCAGACTTTTATGGTGAAATATCCTTCCATTACCCTGCTGTAAAGGCCTGGAATTTTTTTCAGAAAGAAGCATTTTGCAATATCTTCAATAATCTGTTTCTCCTCCATATTTGATAACCCACTGTTTTACATTGATGGATTATGAACAGGAAAAACAGTAGTACTGACTTACTGATGACAATAGTGTTCACAAATTACAATTCTGATTAACATGTGGAACTTGCTACTTTAATTCCCTACTATCCCATGTTTTAGAACAATGCAATGTAGTGGTTGACTCAGTTTACATTGTTGGATTATTTCTGGAAATTGTCACTGCTGGTTTAAATGCTCATTACCAGGTTGTTGAAGATTTGCTTCAGCAATTACAAGCTCTTTTCCAAAAGCATTCTGAACCAATTTTCATTATTCACATACGATATTCTGGCCTCCCGGGACTGATGGCTCAACAAAGTGAAATTGCAAACCATTAGTCCATGTCAATATTTAAGTCACCTGCAGAACAACATGCAGCATTTCATACAAATTTTCATCTTCTTCATATGGACTATTGTATTCCATGGAGACAAGGCAGATATATATTGTTACTAAGTGTACCATTTGTGCACTTTTGCATAAAAGATCATATGTAGCTAGAGCCAACCCCCAAGGTTTGCAGATAAATGAATTGTGTTAAATATATTATACATGTTAACTTATTTTTAAAGAAAACATCTCCATGTGATTGTGGACATTTATTCTTGTTTTATGTGGGCTGTCCATATAACTTATGAAAGAGCTAAGGACTTTTGCACCTTCTTACTACAATGCTTTCCTCCTATGAGCATTCCCCAATCCATGAATGCAAACAATAGCCTCACCTAAGTCAGTAAATTTTTTTCAATCATTTTGCAAAGAATGACAAATCGAATACATCACTAGAATTTTATATAACCCTCAAGGACAAGGCATAGTTGAAAAGCTCACAGAACAGTGAAAACTAAGTTATTAAAATACAGGAAAGGAGGCAATGCACCAATGGAGTTTTTATCCTTAATACTATTTTCACCAAACTGCTTGACTTTATCCCAAAGAGAGTTCAACAGAGCTGCAGAAAGAAACTTTAAAAAGGATGCACATATATTAAAAATTAATTCATCTAATTGGGTAAAATGATAATGAATATATTGATGGTAATCTTATTTGAATAAAAGGATATGCATATTTCCACATATGGCAATGCTGCCAAGAAACTCTGAATCCCTATATACCTTCCCAGAAGCAAGATTCTCACAAATAATGAGACTCAAACAGTGGTGCATGATAAGAAATCAACCAAACCAAAGACTGCATGCCTTCCCCGAGACTGAACAAAGACTATGTGAGAGGATGAGATTAAGACACCAAAAGCAACCTTAATAGTAACAGGTACAATAAGCTAACACTTTACACTCAGACAGAGAATACTGAACTTGGAAATGATCAATTTCAAAACCTCAGTTCTGTAGATGAGGGAACTGGCCCAGCTCTCACCAGACTTCATCATTTAGGAAACACTTGTTACATGAACTCAATATTATAATGCTTGTATAATATTCCACACTTTAGGGGCCCGAGAGATAGCATGAAGGTAGGGCGTTTGCCTTTCATGCAAAAGGTCATCGGTTCGAATCCCGGTGCCCCATATGGTCCCCCGTGCCTGCCAGGAGCAATTTCCGAGCATGGAGCCAAGAGTAATCCCTGAGCACTGCTGGGTGTGACCCCCAAAAAATATTCCACACTTTACTAATTATTTTAATACTAATTATTTTAACCAGAAATAGTTCAAGGACATTAACAGTTCAAATACATTGGGACATAAAGACAAAGTGGCAGAAGAATTTGATAAATTTACAAAAAGCATTATGGGAAGGATGATACAGATACATGAATCCAAAAGACTTTAAAATGGCCTTTAGAAATCTAAGTGATGAGTTAACAGGGCACTGTTAACAAGATCTAATGAACTAATTCTATGTCTGATCATTGGTCTACATGAAGACCTGAACAAATCTGATAGATACGCAGAAAAGAGGAAAGTGATGATCAACTCATTGACTTAAATGTTGCAGAGCGGGCTTGGAAGACACACAAGCAGCATAATGAGTTTATTATTTTTACACTTTCCAAGGCCAGTTCAAGTCCTGAGTCATGTGCCTCATCTTTCACAAAGAGTCTCAGAAATTTGCATTTCTTTGCATTTATCTTTGCCTTTGACACAGATAAATGCATTCTGCAAGATTGCTTTATTTTTTTCATAGAAGAACTGAGAGACAATAATAGATTTTATTGCAGTCACTGCAACACACAGCTGGATAATTTAAATAAATAAATAAACAAATAAATATTTGGAAACTATCACCTGTGATTCTAATACACCTGAAGATTTTTTCCTACAATGGAAATTAGAAGAAAAAGCAACAGATGTATCCTGAACTTCCCTTTAGAAAGCCTCAAATTGTCACAGTACCCCATGATTGTAGAAACAACTCTGAGCAACTTGATCTAAGGGCAGGTTGCCTAACTCATTGCCTGTCAGTGAGATAAAATCAGAAAACTCCCTGTCCTTTGATTTCTGCAAAACCCAAGATCACTAATTATAGAAGACTGTGACAATCACGACTGAGCAGGAACTTTCCTGGGGCTATGAAGAAAGGCTATTCTAGGATTCATCCTAAAATTTGTGCAGAAACAAAGACCTCTAATTACAGAGGACTGACTTTGACAACCACAATTGATCGGAACCTTTACTGACACCATAAAAAGACCTTGGGGTGTGATAGTGAACATGCCTGGCGCTTGTAGTTATTCCCATTACAGTATGCTTTAAGGGTGGAGAAACCCTGTATCACGTAAGCCAAGGGAATTTCCTCTCTAATTTCCGCAACTGTGCTTATGTAAAAAAAACTTGCCACACCAGCCCCCTTCAGCTTCTAGACAGGGACTCCTCCCAGTTTTCCTATTTTTCCTCAACAGAGCCATAGAACATGAATTATCTTGTTATTCCCCATAAATTGAGAGAAAAAAGTGGATGCTAGCATGGACAAGCAGTCTCATGAACCTGATTGGAAATAAAAAATGATCAGATCTAATCACTCAATCCAAAGTTAAAGACAATAGAAGAACAAGAGACCAAATCTATAACAAGCTGTACACAAAAGGAACCTGTTACTCTAGCAATCCAGGGGGCAAAGGGTGAAGGTACAGGATGCATACTGGGAACAGGAGTGGATGGAGGTCAACACCAGTTGTTGGAATGGCTCTCACTCACTGTCACTATGTACCTTATATATAACTGCGAAAGATTTGTAATTTGCATTGGTCACAATAAAAATTATAACAAAGAAAAACAAATGGAGAGCCCGAGCTGGGCACTGGCTAAAATAGTTGCACTGCTGGCAGGAGTAGTAGGAGCTGAGCCTTAACTGGCTGGGCACTTCTGCTGTCCTTAGCGCCTCCTGTGCCCATGGATCCAGCTGTCAGACCCAATAGGAAATCACCTCACTATCTGCTTTTTACCACTAATTCTTGCCTGTACATTTGATGGACCATTCCTTGAGGAAGCTCCATGAGAACTGAGGTGATAATTGCCATGAAGATCAATGCTTCGGTGAGTCGCCCTGCCCACAGACTTTGTAACTAGCTGGCTTTTGCTGGGCAGCAGGAGTCAGGCAGACATCTTGCACCTTTCTTGCTTTCCCACACCTGAAAAATGATTTCTTCAGTATTCTCCTATGAGGACCTGCCTTCTCCAAAGGTGAGTCGCCCTGCCCAAAGACTTTGGAACTAGCTGACTTCTGCTGGGAGGCAGGAGTGCAGCCATTCCACTTTGCTTGGCAGTTGCATATCTTCTAACCGATGAATACCACCACAACACATAGAAAAACCCACAATAATAGCACGACAATGGGGAAACCTCATAGGCAAACACCATGCACAGAGAATGAAGATGATAGCTCTAATAACCCAAAAAATACCAGCCATTTAATTAATCTCTCAGAGAGGAGTTTAGAATAGAAATATGGAGCTTCCTCATAGGTCAAAGAAAGCATAGCTCAAGCTGAACAGAATACAAAGACAGAAATAAAAAAAACTCCAAATAGAAATAACAGGTCTGAAAAACATGGTAGCTGAACTGAAAACCATATTGGAAAGCCTCTTCAACAGGGTAACAGCAGCTGAGGACAGAATAAATAAACTGGAAGATCAAATGCATAACAACTCCATACAGCATAAGATTGGAAAAGAAACTTAAGGCAAATGACCAGACAATGGAAAAAGTACCCAAAGAATGTGAACAGATGGAAATAGAAGTCTTTGATAAACTCAACATAAACAACATAAGTATCATTCGGATCCCAAAGGTAGAGAAAGGAAATGTCCAGGAAGAATCAAGTCAAAGACATCATCACAGAGAAACTCCCATAGTTAAAGACTGCATGCAATCAAATCCTACATGCCTGAAGAGTACACGCTAGAAGAGTACCCAAGAAAAAACATCCCAAGGCACATATTAACACAATGACAAATACCACAGATAGAGATAGAATTCTGAAAGCAGCAAGATCCAGAAGGGAAATTACATTCAAAAGAGCATCCTTAAGATTTACAGCAGACATGTCACAAGACACCCTCAAGGCCAGAAGAGATGGGTGGGATATTGTGACAAGATTGAATAAAATGGAGGCTTCTTAGAATACTGCACTCAGCCCAACTCATGTTCAGATCTGAAGGAAAGATACATAACTTCATAGATAAGCAACAACTCAGAAATTTTACAGATGCAGAACCAGCCTTAAAGGAAAAACAAAAAGGTCTACTTTAAGACAAGACAGACCAGCAGACACACCAAACTTATACACAAAGATGATATTAAATCCCATGGCAATCACCTCCCTCAATGTCAATTGACTAAATGCAACAGTTAAGGGATACAGAGTGGCTAAATTGATCAAAAAGATAAACCCAACCCTCTGCTGTGTACAAGAAATACACCTGACCAGTCAGAAAAATATAGACTCAAAATCAAAGGCTGGAGGAAATCATCCAAGCAAAGAACACCCTTAAAAAGTTGGGGTAGCCATATTAACATCAGATAACACAAACCTTACTAAGAAGAGTTGTGACAAAGATGGACAATTCATAGTAATCAAGGGATATGTGGAACAGTAAGAAATCGCACTAGTAAATATTTACACACCCAATGAGAGACCAGCAAAATATCTAATACAATTATTGACAAATTTGAAAGAGGATATCAATAATAGCACAATAATTCTGGGAAACCTCAACACAGCCCTGTCAACATTTGATAGAACAAACAGATTGAAACCCAACAAAAATATACTAGCCCTGAAATAAAAATGGAAGAGTCCTAGTGCATGTATATATGGAGGAGGACACTCTATGCCTAGAAATCTGGATACACATTCTCTACATTGTGCACGGGTCATTCTACAGGACAGACCACATACTGGCATATAAAACGTACCTCCATAAAATCAAGATGATAGAAATTTTGCACACTACCTTCGCTGATCATAAGGCTCTGAAATTAGATGTGAACTACAAAGGAACACAGAAGAAGAACGTTAACAACTAGAAATTAAATAGCCTGCTACTGAACAATCAGTGGGTAAAGAGGAAATCAAAGAGCAAATCAAAACTTTCCTGAAATCAAATGACAATGAAGACACAAACTATCAGAATCTATGTGACACACCAAAAGCAGTATGGAGATGAAAATTTATAGTTTTGCAAGCACACATCAGGAAAGAAGAGACATACCTCAATATCCTAATGAAGCAGCTCAAATTATTAGAAAAAGATAAACAAAAGGAACCAAAAGTAGGGAGACAGAAGGAAATAACAAAGCTTAGAGCAGAAATCAATGACGTGGAAACCTGAAAGACAATCCAAAAGATCAACGAAAGTAGAAGTTGCTTCATTGAAAAAATCAACAAGATTGGTAGATCATTGGCAAAACTCACAAAGAAATAGAGAGAAATTTGATAAGCCATATTAAAAAGGAAAAGGGGAAGAATACTAGAGATATTGCAGAGATTCAAAGGGTAATCAGAGACTACTTTGAGCAACTCTATGCCACCAAATATGAGAATCTAAGGATGAAATGCAGAGCTACTCCATACAACAGAAGAGATTGGAAGATAATTTTTAAGCAAATGACCAGACAATGTTTAACTACTCTAAGAATGTGAACCGATGAAAATAGATGTCTCTGAGAAACTCAACAGAAACAACATAAGAATCAATGAATTCCCAGATACCCAGAACAAGAATAGAGGAGTTGGAGGAAGAGTGAGAAGAGGAAGAGGAGGAAGAAGAATTTTAAGAAGAATAAGCGAAGAAGAGTAAGAAAAATAAGGAAAAGAAGATTAAGGATAAGGTGAAGAGTAAAATGTTTATTTTGAAAAATAGTAAGAAGAGGGGAGGATGAAAAGGATTCATCATTTCTTCTGAAAAAGAAGAGGAAGGAGATTAAGAAGAGGGCATAGAATCGTAAGAAAAGAAAAAAGAGGAGGAGGAAGAAGAGGAAGAAGAGGAAGAATAAAAGGAAGAAGAAGAGAAGGAGGTAGAAGAAAAGGAGAGGAAGAAGAGGAGAAAGGGGAAGAAGGATAAGAAGAGAAGAAAAACACAAGAAAAGAGAAAGAAGTGAAAGAAGAAAATAAAGAAGAGGAGGAGAAAGAAAAAGAAGAGGAAGATATAGAAGAGGAAGAAGAAAAGAAAGAAGAGGAGGAGGAAGAAGAATAAGAGAAAGAAGAAGAGGAGAAAGACTAAGAGTGTACAGCCATAACACCCTGAATGTGCCTTGATCTCAGAAAAAGGAAGAAAAATAAGGAAAAAAAGAAGAAAATGGATTGAAGATTTATTTTTATTTTTTATATAATACTGTCTATGTTCAAACACCGTAATTATAACATGTTTGTAGTTGGGTTTCAGTTAAAAAATTAAAATAAAATAAAAAAGAAAATGAAAGTAATGAAGATTAAATCAGAAAAAAGATCATTCACTATAATCAATTAGTTTTTCCCAGGAATGCAAGGATGGTTTAACATCTGGAAATATATCAACAATACACAACATCAACAACAAGAAAAATGAAAATCACATGATCATATCAATAGACTCAGAGAAAGCATTTGATAAGGTCCAACAATCATTCTTGATAAAAACTCTCACCAAGATAGGAATGAAAGGAACCTATCTCAATATAGTTAAGGCCATCTACCACAAGCCAATGGCAAATATCATCCTCAATGAAAAAAAATGAAAGCCCTTCCTCTAAATTCTGGTGCAAAACAGGGCAGTCCTCTCTCCCAACTGCTATTCAACATAGTGCTGAAAGTACTTGTTATAGAGATTAGACAAGAAAAAGATATCAAGGGACCAGATAGGAAAGGAAGAAGTCAACCTCTCACTGTTAGCGATGACATGATACTCTACTTAGAAAACCCTAAAGACTCTACCGAAAACCTTCTAGAAACAATAGATTCATATAGCAATGTGGCAGGCTACAAAATTAACACACAAAAATCAATGACCTTTTCATATGCCAATAATGATAGGGAAGAAATGGACATTAAGAAAACAACCCCATTCACATTAGTGCCACACAAACTCAAATATCTTGGAGTCAATTTGACTAAAGATGTGAAGGACCTATAAAAAGAAAACTATAAAATCCTTCTCCTAGAAATAAGAGGACCCACGGAAATGGAAACACATACCCTGCTCATGGATTGGCAGGATCAACATCATTAAAATGACAATATTTCCCAAAGCATTGTAGAGAAAAATAAATATGGAAGGCATTACTTTCCCCAACTTTAAACTGTATTACATAACAATAGTTATCAAAGCAGTATGGTATTGGGATAAAGACAGACCTTCATATCAGTGGAATAGGTTCGAATATTCAGAGAATGTTCCCAGACTTACCATCCTTAATTTTTGTATAAAGGGCAAGAAATCCTAAATGGAGCAGGGAAAGCCTCTTCAACAAGAGGGGTTGGCATGACTGGTTAGCCACTTGCACAAAAGCAAATTTAGACTCTCAGCTAACATCATGTATGAAGGTAAAATTCAAATGGATTAAAGACCTTGATAACAGACCTGAAATCACAAGGTATATAGAACAACATGTAGGTAAAACACTCCATGAAATTGAGAATAAAGGCAACTTCAAGGGGGAAACTGCATTCATATTAAGCGGAGGAGCTTCTGCACCTCAAAGGAAACCGTGCCCAGAATACATGAGATACCCACTGAAGTGGAGAAACAATTCACCCAATACGCATCAGATAATGGGCTAATATCCAAAATATACAAGGTACTGTATAGAACTTTACAAGAAAAAAAATCATCTAATCCCATTAAAATTGGGGACAAAAATAAACAGACACTTTGACAAAAAAGAAATACAAATGTCCGGGGCCCGGGAGATAGCATGGAGGTAAGGCGTTTGCCTTTCATGCAAAAGGTCATCGGTTCAAATCCTGGTGCCCCATATGGTCCCCCGTGCCTGCCAGGAGCAATCTCTGAGCATGGAGCCAGAAGTAACCCCTGAGCACTGCCGGGTGTGACCCAAAACCCAAAACAAACAAACAAACAAACATAAAACAGAAATACAAATGTCCAAAGGGCACATGAAAAAAGTGTTCCACATTACTAATCAGGGAAATGCAAATCAAAACAACTAAAGAGAGAACTGGAAAATCCAGATCACGCCATGAAGCTCACCACAAAGAGTGGTGAGTGCAGTTAGGAAAATAACTATACTGAGAACTATTATGACAATGTGAATGAATGAGGGAAGTGGAATGCCTGTCTAGAGTACAGGTGGGGTGGGGTGGAGAGGAGGGTGATTTGGGACATTATTGGTGGGAATGTTGCACCGGTGAAGGGGGGTGATCATTACATGACTGAAACCCAACTACAATCATATGTGTAATCAAGTTGTTTAAAGAAAGATATTAATTAAAAAAGAACTATGAGGTACCATCTCAAGTCACAATGATTGGTGCACATCACAAAGAATGAGAACAAGCAGTACTGCTGGAGATGTGGAAAGGAACTCTTATTCACTGCTAGTGAGAATGCCATCTAGTCCAACTTTTATGGAAAGAGACATGGAGATTTCTCCAAAAACTGGAAATTGAGCTCCCATACAATCCAGCTATACCACTC
>PVKC010029678.1:0-15046 GCA_004027635.1 Crocidura indochinensis
TGATGATGATGATGATGATGATGATGATGATGATGTTGCTGTAGGTCATGGTCCTGGAAAAATTGAACAAAAGTTCAAGATCACTCTCTGGCTACCATAGCCCTCTCCCAGTACCCCATTTTACCAGGATTCCCATGTGAACTTAACTGGCCTGCAGAGCATCCTTTAGAACTGCATTTTATGCCAGATAGCTCTTAACCCAATGTGACTATTTAAAGTTAAATTCATTAATTGGAATTTTGGCCATGTTTCAAGGACTCCGTCGCCCGATGTGACTGGTAGCCATTGGATGAGAACATTTTCCTGGTAAAGAAAGTTCTCTTACAGGCTGCCACAAACTTTCCCCTCACTTCCTTATGTCAGTACTTTTGTTATTTGCTCTCTGCAAAATGCCATCCTATTATTTTAAGCTAGAAAAGAAAGTCCTCTGGTCTCTTAATTCTGCTGGCACACTGGAGGCTCCCGGGGCCTTAAGGATGTGCAAACATACAGCTTGTTAGTAGCAGAACCAGCTCCCAACCGGGCTTCTGAATTAATGCACAAGTGATTCCATGGTGACCTCAGAAGCTTCGGGAGTCAGTTGTCTTAAGTTAAGATTTTGCAAAGTAGGTTTCTGTTTGATCAGGACTAGACTGTACATTTAATCCCTCCAGCCACACTGGAAAATTCAGGGGAACATCAGGTAGGCCCTGATTCTCAGAACAGCTTTGCCATTCTTTTTATTGGTTGGGTTAGTTGTGATGCATCCAATGGTTGCACTAACAATGCATCTGTTGTTAGTGAATTTTTACAAGGCCAATAAACATATTCCACTTCCAACAACACAGTTTATTTCCTTGAGCAAAATTATTAAAATCCACACAATTTATTCTAATAAATATTTCTGATGGAATTTCTGGGAATGCTTGTCCCAAGGTTACAAATTCTATGTTGTAGATGACTATTAAAGGGAAGAGTTTTGGGGAACAGAGAAAACTCACAGGGCTGGAACACATGGCCTTGCATGTCTGGGACTCTTTGATATTTGATTCTGGTACTAATGGTTCCTGAGGTCTACAAAATGTAGCTATAAAGGACTCCAAGCATTGCTTGAATAACCCTCCTGGGACAGAAAAAGAGGGGAGCTGGGATTAAGACCTTATACATAGGGCCCACCTGCCAATGACCAAAATTATACTGTTATTACCTTCATTCTGCAGATAATGAAATGGAGGCACAGAAAGGCTATGGGGTTTGCCTAAGGATGCACAGCATTTTAGGGCTATACAGGCAGATGTGAGCAATAAACTTCCTGGCAGTTTCTTCACAGGAAGCTGTGGCAGTAAATACAGTCTACAGAGGTAGACTGAGGCATAGGCTTGGAGAGGAGCACACAGCTTGGTGTGGCTAGAGATGAGCTGAAAGAGAACGAATGATGTAAGGAGACATCTAGTGGGAGTTGGCCTTGTAGAGGCAGACAGGGAAAACCCTAAGGGACCCAGCAACAGTGGGAATGACTTTCAAATACTCCCAATATTTGGATTCCCCCCCCACACACACACACATTCCTGAACTAGCATGGATGGTCCAGCCAGTCATGACCCCATCATCCTGTCCTCAAATCTCCTAGTTTATCTTCTTTTTTTTTTTTTGTGGTTTTTGGGTCACACCTGGCAGTGCTCAGGGGTTACTCCTGGCTCCATGCTCAGATATTGTTCCTGGCAGGCACGGGGGACCATATGGGGCACCGGGATTCGAATCGATGACCTTTTGCATGAAAGGCAAATGCCTTACCTCCATGCTATCTCCCGGGCCCCTCAAATCTCCTAGTTTAGAAGGGGTGATGGGAAAGCCAACAGAGTGGTGGGCAGCTGTATGCCCCTAGTGGAACTGTTGGGATAAATAATACCTCCCCAGAGCTCTTAATTCTTACTTCATTTCTGGGAATGTACAGGATCACCCAGGGAGGGGACTGACTTTAACACTTCTGGAACTTGCCCTTTGAGGACAGGATTGGCATGTTTATAAAACCACTGATCTGACCTACAATCCTTTGTTGTGTGGCCCCTGTGTGTTTTGTCTGGAATGTGTCCTCAGGGAAAGTAATCCTCATCCTACCCCTAGTAGGGTGCCATGGTTGATGCCTGTGGGTATAGAGGGGGCTGAATTCCTGCACTGAAGTTCACAGGATGAGAGATAGTCAGGGGTCCCCAAAGCAATGCAGCCAGTGCTCTGTGCATGACCTCAGAGGTAGAGTGAGGCAGGCACATCAGAGGTGTTGCAAGTCAGCCCGGTAGGGCACAATCACCGATCAGGGTAGGGTCAGTAACTTAATAATCCCATTTAAATGTGTAATACACAACAAGAGGCAATTGGCTACCATGTCTCCTGCCTTTCACAAATCAGTTTTTTCCTCTCAGGGCCTCCTTCGGAAGGCTTGACTTTACTGCTTTACTCTGCCTAACTTAAGTTATTTTAGATGAGAATCCAAAATAGATTTTACCACACCTTCAGACCATTATTTGGCCAGCTTGTTTGTAACCTAGACAAGTTAATACCGAGTTTCACCTGTGTGGAGAAATTGCTCTCCAGATTGGAGCACATGCACTGTTTGTGGGAGGCCTCAGATCTAAGAATGCTCTGAAGCACTAAGTTGGAGCAGCCCCCCAAACGTCACCAGATGAGGCCACTAAAAGCAAAAACCAAATTAACCAACCTGAGTGGTCTTATTTGAAACATTTATATTCCTGAATGATAAGAAGTAAGCAAGGTTGTGAACCCACGGAAATATGCTTGGATCTGAACAAACTCTCTGAGACTGAAAAAGAGTCCTTTTCACCTAAGGGTTGGGCATGAGACAGAACTGCTGTTGGGGGGCATTTGCTTTGTATGCAATTGGCTTTGGGTTAATCCCATATGGCCCCTGAGCCCACCAGAAGTATGCCCTGAGCACCACCAAGTGTGGCACCCCCCCAAAATATTACTATTAAAAATGCTGCAGGGATGGAGTTGGAGAGAGAGTACAGTGGTAGGGAGTTTGCCTTGTAAGCGGTGGACCCAGGACAGACCTGATTTCTATTCCTGGCATCTCATATGGTCCCCCAAAGCCAGGAGAAATTTCTGAACGCTGAGCCAGGAGTAACCCCTGAGCGCTGCTGGGTGTGGCCCAAATCCCCACCCCCAAAAATGCTGCTGGGAATCAGGAGAAATGTAGAAATAACCTGTCAGCTGTTCTCTCAGATCCCCTGGCAGCCTGGAACAGGTCAGTGAACTTGGCTCAGCTTATCAGATGCCCCAGCCCAACTTGAGCCAGTGGCGCTGGTTCCGGAAAGTTCCCCTTCTATCCCACAGTCTCTGAGTCTCTCAAATCTTCCAGTTCTCTTTTTCTCCCCAACCCATACTCTACCCTTGAAGCTTGATACTAGAACTCACCATCCTGATTTCTGTCTGAGTCATGGTTACTCGTACCATGGTCCATAGAGAGACCAGAAGCTGCACACACCTGGCAGCATAGCCGAAATGCAAAAGTTTGAGTTCTGCCCTGAATCCACTGACACATACACTTCATCCACCCCTGATGCCCACAAACGTACCTGCACATTCAGAAAACACTGACTTCTACACAGCCTCTGGTTCCCCACACCCTGGCTGGTTCTCAGAATTCCCACAACAGGTAGACTGATACCACTTGCAAAGAGGAATCACCATTCTAGAGCATGGCTATCTCTTCCCTGGCTTTGGTATCCACATACGGATGCAGCAAGGTCACAGTGAAAATTGCTATAGAAACCAGCCTGGTGCAGTCTGTCAGCCTCTGTACCATTTCCTTCACTCCCCGCACCTCTGCAGTTAGAACTTCCCCCAACTAAAAATACTGAAATTCCTCTCCAGCCTGAGAAATAATAAATAACAAGTATGGACAAAAACACTCAGGGCCAGGCAATTTTTAAAGGGGAATCATAACAACTATGAGGTTTGCTTCCATCTAAAAAGCCATGAGAGGTGCATTGCTCAGGAGATCAAGGCCTTTTCCTTTCACAGCAGAGGGAAGGTGGAGAGATGCTAAGAACAACCTTGATGAGAGGGTAATGGTGGCATGGATACATCAAACAAACTACACACTGGTTCCCCAACAACTCCAGGAGTCAAAGTGTAGAATCAGAGCTGGAGAGAGAAGCACAGCCGGTAGAGTGCTTGCCTTGTGCACGGCCAACCTGGGTTCCATCTCTCTCATCAAGGACCACCAGGAGTGATGCCTGACTGCAAAATCAGTGTGACCCCATAACAAAAATTAAAGAAGTGCAGAATCAAGGCCAGAGAGACACGACAGATAGTAGGGCTCTGGCCTTGCACACAGCCAACTCTGGTTCAATCCAGTACTGTATATAATCTATCCAAGCACTTCCAGGAGCACCTGTATATACTCCCAAAAGGAAAGAAAAATTAAATGGGAAATGAGTCTTTCTAAGCAAAGTTGGGGTATTGGCAAAACTCCAAGAGAGAATCGGTTTCTTTTCCCTTTTGTGCTCCATGAGGTGACCTGCACTTCTTGGCTTCTGGTCCTTTCCCAGATTTTAGTTCAATTTTTGTTTTCAACTCCCTCATCCCTCTTTTCATACATACAAAGACCCTAATAGTTGTAATGGCTGTCCTTTCAAGTTGTCCACTAATCTCATGTGCCAGGGTAGGTAATATCTATAGGAACTAGAATTAGGATATGGGCATTTTAGTATGGGGACAGGGGCAGGCTTGGTTACCAGCATTTCCCTGAGAAGAGACTAAGGCATGACAGCTGAGAGAACTTGTGGGTAACACAGCTAGAAGGCAGGGCCTCACTCCACATCTCTCTCAGTCTTGACAGTCTGTGTTTCTGATCTCTGGGCCACTCATGCTGCTGTCCCAAGAGTGAAAGAGTTGAACCGAAAGCCAATGGTTCTCTCTAAAGCCTTAGGATTCCGCCTCTTCACACCTGTGCACCCCTCCGACTGGCAGACATAAGCGCTGCAGTAATGGTGCTTCCACTTTTCAACATGCGTGGACAGCATCTCTGTGGACTGATGCTTTAAAGAGTTAGAGCTTTCCGAAGGGAGAGCCTTGGTCCCCCTCCCCTCACCCCAGCACTGCCAAACTAGAGCATCTCTTGGTCAACAGAACCCAAGCACCACACCAACAGGGAGATACTAGGAGTGGCCCTTGGCTTCTCAAGCACAACTAGGGAAGGCCCCAATATTTAAATCAATCAAAGGTGGAAGCTTTCAGTTGTAGCTCCTCAGAGGAGGGAAGAATCTACTGGGCTGGTGCCCTTTGTTCATATTTGCTTCAGTCCCTCAACATTGCGTGAAATTTCATAGCACAATGATGCAGAACAGGGCTAAGCAGAATTATGGTACAGTGGGTAGGTATTGGCTGTGATGTGGCCAGTCTGGATTTGATTCCATATAGTCTCCCAAACACCATCAGGAATGATTTCCGCATGCAGAGCCAGGAGTAACTCCTGAGTATCACCAGGTTTACCCTCCCCCCAATAAAAAGCAAACAAAAATGCAGACCAGGTGGCTTAAACATGAACATCAGGGTGTACCACTAGTTCTCGCACTTGAATGGGGTTTAATTCATACAAATTGCAGTGCCAGCATTAGGGTATTCAATAACAATGTTCTTCCAGGTCTGGAAGCTGAAAGACCAAGAACAAAAGAAAGTGTTAGAGGTAAGAGGTTGGTTTTTTTCCTGACTCCTCACCGAATGAATGGCTTGCAGACAGCCGCCCTCTTGCTCCCTCTCCATATGGCTGCCCTCCTGGCATACGCAGCCCCAGCATCCATGCCCTATAGCACTCTTCGTCCAAGAACACCAGTTCTGTGGGAGCAAGGAGGGCTCTCCTCATGTTCTCGGCCTTGTTGGTTTGTTTTTGTATTTGGAGCCACACTCAGCTGTGCTCAGAGATACTCCTGGCTCTGTGCTCAGGGATCACTCCTGCTAGTGTTCAGGTACCATTAGAACAGACAAGCCCCTCCCTACTGGTCTCTTTCTGTAGCCCCTTATGACCTTGTTGTCATGCAGATATTACCTAAGCTTCAGCCTCAGAACACAGAGGGGACAGAGTCCTGCTCAGCTGGCCAGGTGCTGTGTCTGTGACTCCAAGAACAAGGTGTTTGCAGAGTCCTACAGGTCCCAGACCCTCTAGAGGCCTCCATCTCATTTAATGCTTGGTCCCCTTCCTTTTCACTGTCCTCAGCCTCACCCAAGTAACTCTGTTTATTCCTTATCAGAATAGTTTCCTGTGGCTGTTGTTCCTAAGCAAAAACTTTACCAGGGCCTAGGTATGTATCACTAGCACATATTTATTCTCTTATAGTTCTGGAGGTCACTAGTCCAAAATCAGCTGTTTTTCAAAATCTGAGCCAGCTTGATCAGCAGGGCCTCTTTCTCCACCTGCACTTCTGTGAGGTTAGTCAGGTCCCAACTAGCACTCCATTCATTGGCACATGGCCTCTTCCCCAGTTCCAGCTGAGCCATGGGACACTTTAAGTCAGCCATGCTACATTTTCCCATTTCCCACCAGAAGGCCCTTATAATTATATTTAAGGCTCCCCCAATGATCCAGGGCTTCTTCCCTTCTTGTGACTATTAATTAGTTCATACTAACAAAATCCACATTCACAAGTTCCCGGAACAAGCACCTGGGAGAAATTTACTCATCCACATAGTGGTTCTCTCGATGTTCTCTCCATTCCCGCTTCCCTCAAGGGAGCTGTAGTACTCCTCTTGGCCTCAGGACATTTTCAGTCTTTTGCTGCCTGCACAACCTTTTTTTTAAAAAGTTAATTATTTAATTGAATCAGCATGAGATACAAGAAAGGTTTTTCATAATTGAATATTAGTCATACAGTGTCCAACACCTTTTACCAGTGCACATTTGTCTCCAGTTTCCCTCTCAATATGTGTGTGTGTGTGTGTGTGTGTGTACACATATATTTTATACCACAAATGAGTGCAGTAATTCTATGTCTATTCCTCTTCCTCTGACTCATTTTGCTCAGCATAATACTTTCCATATACATCATGTATAAGCAAGTTTTAGGACTTCATTTTCCGAACGGATGCATAGAATTTTATTGTGTAGATGTATTTATAGTATATGTATGTATGTGTGTACATATAGGTATATTATTTCTTTATACACTCATCTGTTCTCAGGCACTTGTGCTAATCTGGTCATTATGAATTAATCTGGCTATTGTAAATAATGCTACAATGAACATAGGAGTGCAGAGGGTTTTTCTGTGTTGTGTTTTTGAACCCCTCAGGTATATGCCTAAGAGTGATATTTTGGGGTATTATAGAAGCTCAATTTCTAGGGGGAGTTAAGGAATGTTTAAGTTGTTTTCTCAAAAGGCTGGACCAATCTACATTCCCACCAGCAGTGAATGAGGTTCCCCACATCTGCGCCAGCACTGGTTGTTCTTGTTCTTTCTGATGTGTGCTAGTCTATAGTGAGAGATGATATCTCATTGTTTTGATTTTCCTCTCTCTTATAGTTAGTGATGTGGAACAATTTTCATGTGCATTTTGGCTATCTGTATTTCTTTGTGGAAGTTTCTTTTTAATTTATATCTTTATTTAAGCACCAGGATTATGAATGTGTTTGTAGTTAGATTTCAGTTATAAAAAAAAGGATAACCCTCTACACCAGTGTAATATTTGCACCACCAATGCACCCTCCATTTCCTTTCTCATCACCCCTGCCTATATTCGAGACAGGCATTCTACTTCTCTCGTTCATTATACTGTCATGATAGTTATTAGTGTAGTTATTTCTCTAACTGCATTCACCACTATTTGTGGTATGCTTCATACTGCTGGTCCTTCTAGTCCTCATCTCAATTGTCTCTATGTATCATTACAATAATGTCTTTTATTTTTCTTAAATACCATAGATGAGTGAGACTATTCCATGTCTTTCTCTCTCCTTCTGACTTATTTCACTCAGTATAATAGTTTCCATGTCCATCCATGTATAGGAAAACTTCATGACCATCTCTCTTGAGGCTTTTTGTATTCCATTGTGTATATGTAACATTTTTGTGGAAGTTTCTGCTCATCTCTTCTCCCTATTATTGGATGGAGTTGAAATATTTTTTTCATTTTAAAGTCTGCAGTTCTCCCATATTCTTGAGTTTCTATCAACACCCAACCAACCTCAACCCAGTTTCCTCTCTTCTCCCAGCCCCCTATACCAGTCTCATAATACTATTATTACTATTCTTAGTAATAATATTATTATGGGGGCTGGGCGGTGGCGCTGGAGGTAAGGTGCCTGCCTTGCCTGCGCTAACCTAGGTCGGACCGCAGTTCTATCCCCCAGTTCCCCATATGGTCGCCCGTGCCTGCCAGGAGCAACTTCTGAGCGAATAGCCAGGAGTAACCCCTGAGCGTCACCGGGTGTGGCCCAAAAAACAAAACAAAAAATGAATAATAATATTATTATATTATTTTACATTATTAAATAGTAACAAATAACCAAAATTATTTTAATTATTATATATTATTATAAAAGTAATACTATTATTACTACTACTAATAATAATAATTGGTCTATTATTAGTTTGTGCTCTTTACCTGCTTCCCTCAGAGTCTATAGCTCTGTGACACCAGGGACCTAGACTTGTCCACACTGTGTGCAACCCCTGGAAATGAACGTACATGTGGCTCCCTGAAGAATAATGGGTGTATAAATGATGTTCATAGACAGTGTTTCCTCAGCTTTGCTGCCCCCATCAGGTATGGGGATTAGCCTTGGAGGTTTGGTCTCTAGGTACATCTGAGGCTCAGATACCTGAAATCTCCTCTTTAAATTTGTGTGTGTGTGTGTGTGTATGTGGGGGGTCCTATGTGCTAACGTGCAAAGTTACCTGTTCCCCAACACTGGGATCTTTAGGTGATCCTATCTTCCCTGCTCTACTCACTGCTTTTCCTAAGCCCTGAGGCAGTTACTATTCCAAGTCCAAGAAATCAGGGTCAACTATAGGAAAGCATTTGGGATTGTACCTGGATGCGCCCTATTAGGGGTTGATTCCTGGCATCATGTAGTCCCCAGAGCATCACCAAATACATCTCTTGAGACCCCCAAATCCTACTGAAGAGCACCATATCCTCAGGTCCTTGCAGTGAGCCAACTACTCAATTGGTTGAGATCTGTAGTTTCTCAGCCTCAGAACTCCGGAGTGCTACTTGGAAGACAGACAGACAGACAGAAAGACAAACAGACACACACACAAACACACACACACTTTAGAATGGGAGGAGTTGCTTGTGGGATGTGTCTACCCACTCTCCCCCACCTCCTGATTTTGTGATTAAAGCTTTCTGGGAACACAGCCACATTCTAGCCTTGTCTCTTGCTGGCACACTGCAGGTCAGACCTGAGACTGCAGAAGCCAGAGAGTAAAGATACTGGTTGTCAACTGCTGGTCTGCAGAAGCTTCAGTCTGCAAAAACATGTTACTGCAGCTTAACACACGGCACACCTGGAGCATTAGTTTTTATTTATACATATTCTTATTGTGAACGATGATATTTTTTTATTCTTGCCTAAGCAGAAATACCAGATATTTCTATTTTCACAGGCGCATAGATATTAAAAGGTTGAAAAATCATCGTTCTAACATATTGCTCAACCCCTTACAGGAAAGCTTTGCCAGGACCCTGAAACAGACCACCTCCACCCCTCACTTTGCAGATAAAGCATTTTGCACTAAGAACCAAAAGATATACCTTATGGTTTCAGGCCTGAGACGAAGGTCTTTAATCCATTTGGATTTGATCTTTGTGTATAGTGTTAGATGGGGGTCTGAGTTCGCTTTTTTTACACTAGCAACTAGCATAACAATGTTAAAGAATGAGAGCAGAATACCTGTTGCAAATGCAGGCAGGGGTGGAGGAGGATGAGGGCATTGGTGGTGGGAATGTTGCATTGGTAAAGGGGGTTATTCTGTTTATGACTGAAACCCAACTACAAACATGGTTGTAATCATGGTGCTTAAAGATTTATTTTAAAAAAAAAAAGAACCAAAATATTTGCAGAGCAGTGTCTGGCAGGTGAAAGCTGAAATTCAGCCCTGCAGAAGCCCCAGCTGAGCTGCTATCACCTCTGAGCACAGACCCCCGCACCTAGGAAAAAGACCCCTTCAGTTCTGGGGCTGCCCTCATTCCACTCTATTCACACTGAGCCAGAAAGGACACACCTATCTCTTTGTCCCTCTCTCTCCTCCTTGAACTTGAAGCCTCCTGGAAACTTCTGGAGTTGTCTTTCTTTCTTTACCCTGCAGGAGCCCATTGAGGCTCCTCTTTCATCCCAGAGCTTCTGACTCCAAGCCCCAAGGCCTTCTCTTTGAATGCTGGAAGAGAGATTTCAGTGGCCTCTGGCCTGTTTGACTGGACTGATAGTGGCCCCTCTGCTCACCCAGTTGGAGTAGGATCAACTGGCTTGCTTCACGTTTCCCAAGGATACTGGTATAGAATGCAGATTCCTGGGAGCCACTGAACCTTGGAGGTAGGGAATTTGCCTTGAATTTCATCCCCAGCATGCCCTCATGTGCCATGCTAGTGGTGCTGCCATTTAGTGCAATGTAAGCAAGTGTGTGCAGGCAACACAACTAAAGCTGACAAGTCCTGGCCAGCAGGCAACACAACTAAAGCTGACAAGCCCTGGCCAGCTACACAATGTGTGTGCTTGTCATCATAACAATAGCAAAGAAATTGGGGAAAATAAAATAATAAATAGAACACAAACACTTAGATCTCACCCCAAACCTGTTGAACTAGATCTCCTGAGACAAAATCAGGATCTTGGCCATTCTCTCTCTTTCATACATTCTCTCTTGTTTCTTTGCTCATTCATTCTCACTCTTATTCCTATGATTATGATGCTGAACATGATCTAAAAAGTACTTAAACAAACCTAAGGCTCCTTCTCAATCTTAAATCTGAAGGAAGTAACTTCAGAATACTGGAACCAGAACAAAAGGCTGTTTTCTATTGTTCTCTTAAAATATATCTAGTCTCTAGAAGAAGAAATATTAAGGAGAATGTAGTCTTTGCCCCTCAACTATGTTCTACCCTTTTCTTAGCTCAAGGCCTAAGATTCTTTCCCATGTCCTGCTCCTCCAAATGAATCACAAGTGAGTGTTTTTCTCCTCTGAGTCAACCAGATAAGGAGATTTTTAAGTGAACTGTTGGCAAAAAAATTCAGGAGCTTAGAAACGATTGAGGTCAGAATGGCAAAGAAACAGCACTGTTGAACAGTGAGAAAAATTCATAGATGCTTCCAAGAGACGCTGGAATCCTGAGGTTCAAGGTTTCTTCTTCTCAAGCTCACCAGCTGGCTCCATAAAGACAGTGCTGTGCAGCTTCAAGAGTCCCAGACCCCAGGTTTGGGCCTCTCACTCTAAAGACAGCAGCCTCTGGCAGTCTGTGATTTGGGGGGAGTTGGTAATTGTGTCCTCTGAGCAAAGGAAAGACAGGTTGGGGAAGAGAGGTAGGTTGCCTCTACAGAAAAGCCCAGATGGGAACTTTCAGCTGTGATGGAGACACCTGCACAAAAACCAATTCCACCCACCTGAGACCATGGACACCAATTCAATTTCAGCTGTGTGTGCTTATTGAGTGCTTGATTCAGTTTTTGTGATGATGAGAGAATGAGGGAGTGAGGGCACAAGCAAACAGCAAACTGATTCTGGCAGAAATTCCCTGAGTGGCTGCCCCAGAGGTCCACTATGCAGAAACACCATCTCGACAGTTCTCCCAGTAAGACATCGGTGATATTTGTCTGTTTGACAAATGCACCTTAAGGAAGTGCTTGCAACTGACCTTACACTGGCTTGGAGGGGTAGGGGCTGGAGCTCTGAACAGAGCCAGGTGAAGACACATACTGTTGACATATCATGGCACAGTTGCAAAGCCCCTGGGAAGGAATATTTAGTGTGCAAGTTTAGACAGGGTGGAGGTCTTGGGAGCAGTGTTTGGGGAAAGATTTGAACTGGCACTGGAAGGGCAAGTAGGGTATGGAGTTTCAGAAGTCACAAGAACTTGCAGAGGACTGAGCTGTAAGTAGGGGTGAGCTAGCCCAGGCCATGGCTAAGTCAGCACCCTAGGGCCTAGGATAACATATATGAGCTGGGAGACTGGACAAGAGCATATGTCATGTGGGGTTTCTACGAATCAATTTCATTTTACTGCTGTCAAATGTGAGCACAATCCTGAGTGGCTCCAGCAGTTGTATTCAGGGGCCATTGGGAAGGAGAAGTGGTGAGAGGAAGCCAAAAAAAAATTCAGCTTGTTGAATATAATTCACTCTGAGAAGTCAGGCATCAGGAGGGCTAGAATCTCCAATCCCAAACTTGTTCCCACACAGGCACTGATGTTGCCACAAGCTGGACCCCTGCTAGGAGAGTCCCTGAAGTTCCCAGAGTTTCAGGGATATGGCCCCAGCTCCAGTGGGAAGTTCTTTGCTGCCTCTTGCTGAGTCTCTGGACAGCCTCCTAGCTCTGAGAGGGTTGCATGCTCATCCTGCCCTGTTGATAGATGGCTGCTTGGGCAGTTTGAGTCCTGGGAGAGTTCCCAGGAAGAAGGGAGAAAGGAGCAGTGAGGACACCCTAGAATCAAGCCCAGAAAAGAGGCCTCCAGAACTAACCACCCAGGAGTTCATTAAGTTTTCCAACAAGCACCCTAATGCTGTGCTTGGGGCTTTAAATGACTCATCCATCCTTCTTCCTTCCGTTCACATGATCCCAGTGGAGATGTTCCTTGCAAAAAACGGTTCCCATCCCTTCTCAGCCCTTGTCTCTGTCGCAATCCCGTTTTACAGATGCGGAGACTGAGGCCTCCAGTGTCTGGGGAGCCTACCTCGAGGTCACCCGTGCACTCGGGATGCCTCCCAAGGTCCTGGCTGGGTGGGTCTAGGGGCTAGGCATTGCCAGGCAGGGTGGGGGTGACAGGGGGGCGGTGCAGTGCGGGCGGGGCCAGCCACCACTCCCGACCATCATCCATCAGCTCATGTGCTCCTGTCCGTCTGTCCCCGTAGGCCCTTCCTCGTGCTGCCGCCGCTGATGGAGTGGATCCGGGTGGCCGTGGCACACGCCGGCCACCGCCGCAGCTTCTCCATGGACAGCGACGACGTCCGCCAGGCGGCGCGGCTGCTGCTCCCCGGGGTGGACTGCGAGCCGCGCCAGCTCAGGTAGGCCGGGGCGGGCGTGCGTGAGGGCGGGAGCTGTCCCATCCCGGTGCTGGGCTCCCTCCAGGCAGGTCTGCGCGCTCTAGACGCTGCAGCTGCGAGATTTGCACCGAATGGAGTGCAGCGGGGTGGGCGGGGTGGGTTCCCCTGCTTGCAAACGAGGGGGCTTAAGGGAGAGCTGGACTCCCCGGATTTCCAGGGATGGAGCAAGGCTCTGGGGACCTTAGATCTCCGGCGATTGGTGGTGGCTGGCTTCTGAGTTTTTTGGCGCCTCCAGCCTGCTGTCTTCTCCCTACTCCCTTCCTTCCTCTCGCTCTGTCTCTCTGTCGCTTTCCTTTTCTCCCCAAGAAGTAATTGGAGCTCCTGAGGTAGTTTTCTAAAAACTGCATCCAGCTTTTACACGTGGCATCCCCTCATTTACCTGGATCCTTTGTTTTCCAATGGGGGGCATGCAGGGATGGGGGGAAAGGGGCAGGGCTGCTCTGGAACCTCGCACATAGGGTCTCATTTGGATTCAAGACTGAAAAAATTTAAAAGGAAAGCAATCCATTTTGCAGAGTCAGTTCCTTGCTCCAAATGCAGACAGCTCAAACTCCTAGGCTTGTGTGTGTGTGTGTGTGTGTGTGTGTGTGTGTATCTGTGTGTGTGCATGCATGCATTTGTGTACACACAGGCTCTCCCTGTTTCCTACCATAGTGTAGCAATGGATCACTTAGCTGTTTTCAAACCCCCTTTCCACCCGAAGCCTCCTTCTAAATAAAGTTGGTGCCATCTGATCTTGGGTCCAGGCTGCTGGTTTGTGGCCGTGATGGTTTATGGAACTGATGGGTGAGGTGGGTCATGCAGTATAAAAAAGTCCTTCGATTTAAGAGCATGCAGCTGTCATCTAGCATTTTGTGAATGCTGCCTTGGCCCTGGACACTGCTCTGAGTTTTTCTTTTTCTTTTTCCTTTTTTTTTTTTTTTTTTTGAGTGCTCCCTTTGAAAGCTCTGCCCCAGTCTCTGGGAGTGGGGGCACCCATTGCACCCACTTTACAGAGCATGGAATGCACAGAGAGCTCAGGGAGATGTGTCTACTTCATAAGTCTTGAGTTTTATATCTGCTCCATATGCATCCCCAAAACAACACTTTAACTCACACCAGGCTGGGTATCACAGAGGGTGGCCCCTGGGCTCCTCAAGGATCCCCCAGTAAAAGACACCCGGGTTCTAGCACAAGGAAGCAGTGGGGCCAGAATATGAATGCAGCCACCCTGCCCTGGGTATGACTGGGCCCCACTGCCTGTGCTCTTTTGCATTATGCCTCCCCACCGAGAATGACAGTCACTAGGAGAATTTCAGGGCACCAACTCTGCACCAAGTCAGCCACTGCGGAGAATTGCATCCCTTCCCTGCCTCCTTGAACCCTCCCCTTCTCATCCTGAGCATTGTACTCTACACACACACACACACACACACACACACACACACACACACACACACACACACACGTGCAGGAGCTGGGGTGGAGCCTGAAGACGAAGGTTGATAATGCCCAGTGAGGCATGGGTCTCAGTTCACTTCCTGCCCACTAGACTCTCCTGCCCCTTTTCCTGGATCTGCTACCTCCAGCTGCACATACTTCTACCTCCCCAGCTTCCAGCCTCAATGGCAAACCTATGGCACACGTGCCAGCGGTGGCAAACAAAGGCCTTGCAGCTGTCATGTGGTGTGTGCCACATAGTTTTTAAATATTACAATCTTGTTATTAAGGTTTAATTGACGTGCTGGCACTTTTGAGGAAATTCTTTGGTTTTATGTGGCAGTTTGGGCACGAAGGCTCAAAAAAGGTTAGCCA